>CAUYQU010012350.1:0-88637 GCA_963574635.1 Cheracebus regulus
TTTTTATTAAATTTTTTTTTTTTTTTTTTTTTTTTTTTTTTTTTTTTTAGTATTTCTATTGTCTATTTTTTTTTCATGGCCCTGCCCTAAGGGTGGCCCCTAGTCAAGATGCAGCCTGTGGCAGTGGCAGCATAGGCACTTAAAACCCCATGAGAAAATTCATCCTTCCATTCAGAGAAATCAGGAAAAGAGGACAGAGGGGAGAATTGGAATTACATTTTTCTCTTTCCTATCACTAATTTCTTGGAGATATTGAGACAACTACAGTCTCAGAATTGCAGTTACAACACAGGTGTCATTAATAAGCTCCATCATTCTAGCAAGAACACCAAGAAAAAAGACCCTTGGTGACTGGAGAGTATGGAGAAATCCCAGAGAGGTGACAGCTGGAAAAGAGTTATCTCCTAGTTCTGAAGTGACACAAGTTCCAGGCTCACCTCTCAATTGTGCATGCACAGAACCAGATACAAAACACATGCCAAAGGCTTTGACAACTAAACTAAGGTATAAACGATGACCAAGTCCTGGGCTGAATGAATGATGACCAAGTCCTGGGCTGATGATTCCTGAGACGTGGAAAACAGCATCACAGAGGCTTTGAAAACTGAAGTGATGTTGGAATTGCTTCCCACAGAAAGTGAGACAGAACTGGTTCAATCTAATCAGGATGGTTACCTGCTTTTAAAACATGCTCCAGAGAATTTTAACGGGAACCAGAGGCTCACAATGTAATATTCAAAATGTCCAAGACACCATTCAGAATTACTTGATATATGAAGAATCAGGAATTACTTGATATACAAAAAGATAGAGGAATGTAACCAATTCCCCAACTGTATTTTATTTTATTTTTTCTTTATTTTTTTGAGATGGAGTCTTGCACTGTCGCCTAGGCTGGAATGCAGTGGCGCGATCTTGGCTCACCACAACCTCCACCTCCCAGGTTCAAGTGATTCTCCTGACTCAGCCTCCCAAATAGCTGGGATTACAGATGTATGCCACCATGCCTGGCTAAATTTTTTGTATTTTTAGTAGAGATGGGGTTTCACTATGTTGGCCAGACTGGTCTCGAACACCTGACCTCATGATCTGCCCCCCTTGGCCTCCCAAAATGCTGAGATTACAGGCATGAGCCACCATGCTCAACCCAATTCCCCAATTATCAAGGGAAAAGACAATGGATGCCAACACTACGATAACCAAGATGTTGAAATTATCAGATGGAGACCTTAAAGCAGCTATGCTTCATTAGGTGGTCATAAACACTCTTGAAATGAATATAAAGATAGTTGTTCTCAACAAAGAAATAAAAGCTATAAAAACCCAGTGGAGGCTGGGCACAGTGGCTCATGCTGGTAATGTCAGCACTTTGGGAGGCTGAGGAGGGTGGGTCACGAGGTCACGAGTTCAAGACCAGCCTGGCCAAGATGGCCAAGACCAAAAAATCAGGTGAGCAATTACAGTACTTGGTTTTAACATCATAGCAATGAAAGAGACACTGAAGAGGGTAGGCAAAATAGTCTTGAATTGTCAACCTGGTTTCTTTCCCCATCTCCCAGCAGTGGCTGCTGGTGCAGAGAGAAAATCTATGTGCTTCAGAACAGGAGTGGACAGTGACTGTGACACTTTGCATTGGAACTCAGTGCTACTTGTCACAGGAGAAAACAGCATAGGGCAGAATTCAGCCAGGGCTACAGGGGGGAGCATTTAGATCAGCTCTAGCTAGAGAGGGATCGTCCATCCCAGTGGTCAGAATCTGATCTCTGAATAGTCTCAACACCACAGGCTAAAGTGATCTGGGGTTCTAAATAAACTTAGGCAGTTTAGGCCACAATGACTGAGGGTCCTGGGCAAGTCCTATACCATGCTGGGCTTGGAGCCAGTGCCTAGATGACATTTGTGGACCCACCCTGGGGTCAGAGAGGAGCCCCCTACCCTAAATGGAGAGACCTAGGCCTGGCAGCATTCACCACAAACAGATTGAAGAGCCCTTGGGTCTTGAGTGAACATTGGTGGTAGCCAGGCAGCACTCACCACAGGCCTAGGATGGTGGTAGAAATAGGGAGAGACTCTGCCTGAGTAAAGGGTAGGAAGGACTTTGTCTTGTATCTTGGGTGCCAGTTCAGCTGCTGTAGAATAGATCACCAAGTAGATTGCTAAGATTTCTAACTCCAGGCCCTGGCTCCTAGATGGCATTTCTTGACTCACTCTGGTCTGACATGGGGGAGCTCACCAATCTGAAGGGAAGGATACAAGCTTGGCTGGATTAGCCACTTGCCGAATAAGCCCTTGAGCCTTCAGTGGACATCAGAGGTAACCAAACAATGGTCACCATTGGCATTGGCCAAGACTCAGTACTGTGCTGGCTCCAGGTATGACTCAGCACAGTCATAGTGGTGGTGGCCACAGGAGTGCTTGTGTCCACCCCTCCCCCAGCTGCAGGCAGCTCAGCACAAAGAGGGAGGGAGGGAGGGGGGGCGGAGAGAGAGAGAGAGAGAGACACTCCATTTGTTGGGGGGAAAATAAGGGAAGAGAACAAGAGTCTCTGCCTGGTAGACCAGGACATTATTTTGGATATTACCCAAGACCATCAAGGCAGTACCTCTACAAGTCTGCAAGAGTCACAGTGTTCCTGGGGCCAGGTGCCTCCTAATGTACATGTGGCTGCAGGGACCAAAGACTTACATTAGAACACTCAATTCTTTTTGAAGACTGGGAAAACCTTTCCAAGAAGGATGGGTATAAACAAGCACATACTGTGAAGACTTGAATTCCTAACTCTTTACTGCCCAGACATCAACACAAGCATCAAGACCATACAGGTAAATATGACCTTACCAAATGAACTAAAAGCACCAGTGACTAATTCTAGAGTGATAAAGATATGTAAACTTTCAGGCAGTGAATTCAAACTAGCCATTTTGAGGAAGCTCAATGAAAAGAAAACACAGAGAAGGAATTCAGAATCCTACCACATAATTTAACAAAGAGATTGAAATAATTTTTAAAAGTCAAGTAGAAATTCTGGACCTGAAAAATTGACATTCTGCAGGATACATCAGAGTCTCTCAACAGCAGAATTGATCAAGCAGAAGAAAGAATTACTGAGCTTGAAGACAGGCTATTTGAAGATACAGAATCAGAGGAGACAAAAGAAGAAAGAATAAAAAGGAATGAAGCACACCTATAATATCCTGAAAAAACAAAAAGCCTCGAAAGAGCAAATCTAAGAGTTATTGATCTTAAAAAAAAGGTAGAGGGAGATACCAAGGTAGAAAGTGTATTCAAAGTAATAACAGAACTTTCCAAATTTAGAGAAAGGTATAACTATTCAAGTACAAAAGGTTATAGAACACTTAGCAGATTTAACCCAAAGAAGACTACTTCAAGACATTTAATATTCTAACTCCCAAGGACAGGATAAAGAAATGATCCTAAAAGCAACAAGAGGAAAGCAACAAATAAAATACAAAGGAGCTCCAATACATTTGGCAGCAGACTTCTCTGTGGAAACCTTATAAGCCAGGAGAGCATGACATATTTAATGTGCAAACGGAAAAAAAAAAAAAAAAACCTTTTCTCCTAGCAAGTATATCCACTGAAAATATCCATCAAACATGAAGGAGAAATAAAGACTTCCCTACACAAACAAAAGCTGGGTGATTTCAATATAAGACTTGCCCTACAAGAAATGCTAAAGAGAGTTCTTCAATCTGATAGAAAAGGACATTAATGAGTGATAAGAAATCATCTTATTTCTTTGGAACAAAACTCACTGGACACAGACAAAACAGAATAGTAAAACACCATAATTGTCGTATGTAAACTACTTATATCTTAAGTAGAAAGACTAAAAGATTAACCAATCAAAAATAACTACAATTTGTCAAGACATCCACAGTATAAAAAGATAGTGACCAGGCACAGTGGCTCATGCCTGTAATCCCAGCATTTTGGGAGGCTGAGGTGGGTGGATTGCCTGAGGTCAGTAGTTCAAGACCAGCCTGGCCAACATGGTGAAACCTCTTCTTCTACTAAAAATACAAAAATTAGCTGGCCATGATGGCAGGTGCCTGTAATCCCAGCTACTTGGGAGACTGAGGCAGGAGAATAACTTGAACCTGGGAGACAGAGTTTGTGGTGAGCCGAGATTGCGCCATTGCACTCCAGCCTGGACCACAAGAGTGAAAAAGGAAAAAAAAAGTGTAGGCATGAAGTTAAAGTATAGAGCTATTATTAGTTTCTGTTTGCTTGTTTTCGCAGTCAATGTTGTCATCAGTTTAAGATAAAGGGTTATATTATTTGAAAGCTTCATGGTATTTCAAATTTAAAAACAACATTCACAAAAAATAAAAAATTAAAGATACCACCAGAGAAAATCACCTTCACAATAAAAAAAATAAAAAATAAAAAAATAAAAAAAAGACCACAAAACAATGAGAAAACGGGTAACAAAATGGCAGTAGTAAGTCCTTATCAATAATACGTTGACTATAAATGTACTAAACTCATCAATCAAGAGACATAGAGTAGCTGAATGGATAAAAAACAAGATTCACCAATCTGTTATCTACAAGAAACATATGTCACCTATAAAGACACACATAGACTGAAACTAAAGAGATGGAAAAAGATATTCCATACAAATAGAAATCTAAAATCAGGAGTAGTTATATCAGACAAAATATATTTCAAGTCAAAAATTAGGAAAGAAGGTTACTATATAACGATCAAAGTCAATTCAGCAAGAAGACACAATTGTAAATATATATAATATATATGCAACCAACACTGGGCACCCATGTATGTAAAGCAAATATTACTGAGAGAGACCCCAATACAATAATAGCTAGAGACATTAACACCCCGTTTTCATCTACACAAAATCAATAAACATCAGACATAATCTACACTATAGACCAAATGAACCTAATAGATATTTACAGAACACTTCATTCAGCATCTACAGAATACACATTTTTGTCTTCAGAACATGGATTATTTTCAAGGATAGACCATATGTAAGGCCACAAAACAAGTCGTTAAAACATTCAAAAAACTGAAATAATACTAAGCATCATCTCCGACCACAATACAATAAAACTCGAAATTAGTAACAAGAGGAACTTTGAAAACTATACAAACACATGGAGATTAAACAATATGCTCCTGAATGACCAGTGGGTCAGTGAATAAATTAGAAAGGAAATTTAAAAATGTCTTGAAACAAATCAAAATGGCAATTCAGCAGCCCAAAACATATGAGATACAGCAAAAGCAGTACTAAGAGGAAAATTCATACCAATAAGCATCTACATCAGCATCTTAAATAACTACAAAAGCAAGAGCAAACCAAAATTAGTAGAAGAAAAGAAACAACAAAGGTCACAGCAGAAATAAATGAAATTTAAATTTTAAGAAATACAAAATATCATTGAGAAGTTCGTTTTCTGAAAACATAAACAGGGTGGACATGGTGGCTCACACCTGTAATCCCAACACTTTGGGAGCCGAAGGCAGGTGGATTACTTGAGGTCAGGAGTTTGAGACCAGCCTGGCCAACATGGTGAAACCCCATCTCTACTAAAAATACAAAAAATGAGCCAGCTGTGGTAGTGCAAACCTGTAATCCCAGCTACTTGGGAGGCTGAGGCAGGAGAATCATTTGAACCCAGGAGGCAGAGGTTGCAGTGAGCTGAGATCACGCCACTGCACTCCAGCCTGGGTGACAGAGTGAGAGTCCATCTCAAAAAAAAAAAAAAAAAGGAAAAAGGAAATCAATAAACCTTTACCCAGACTACAAAGAAAAGAAGACCCAAATATATACAGGATGAAAAAGGAGACATTACAACTGATACCACAGAAATTAAAAGGATCATTAGAGACTACTATAAGCAACTATGTGCCAGTAAGTTGGAAAGTAGAAAAGAAATAAATTTCTAGACACATACAACCTACCAAGATTGAACCATGAAAAATCCAAAACCATTATTTATTATAGGCCAATAATAAGTAATGAGGTCAAAGTCATAATAAAAATCTCGCAGCAAAGAAGAACCTGGAACCCAATGGCTTCACTGCCAAATTCTACCAAAGGTTTAAAGAAGTACTCATATCAATCCTACTAAGATGATTCCAAAAAATAGAGGAGGAAGGAATACTTTAAAAGTCATATGCATTGCTAGTATTACCTTGATAACAAAACTAGACAAAGACATTTTTTAAAACTACAGGCCAGTATCGTTGATAAACATTGATGTAAAATGACTCAACAAAATACTGGCATACTAAATTCAACAACACATTAAAAAGATAATTGAACATGATCAAGTGGGATTTATCATCCCTGGGATACAAGGATGACTCAACATATGTAAATCAATCAGTGTAATGCATCATATTAACAGAATGAAGGACAAAAATTATATGATCATATCAATTGATGCTGAAAAAGCATTTGATAAAATTCAACATTCCTTCATGACCTGAAACTATGGAACTACTACAAGAAAACACTGGGGAAACTCTCCAGGACATTGGTCTAGACAAAATTTTTTGAGTAAGACACCACAAGCACAGGCAACCAAAGCAAAAATGAACAAATGGGATCACATTAAATTAAAAAGCTTCTGTTCAACAAAGGAAACAATCATTAAGGTGAAAAGATGACCCACAGAATGCGAGAAAATATTTGCAAACTACACATCTGACAAGGAATTAATAACCTGAATACATAAGGAGTCGAATAACTCAATAGGAAAAAAAATCTAATAAAACAACTAAAAATGGGCAAAATATCTGAATAGACTTTTCTCAGAAGACATACAAATAGTATATGAAAAGGTGCTCAACATCATTGATCATCAGAGAAATGCAAATCAAAACTATAATGTGATATCATTTCACCCCAGTTAAAATGGCTTATATTCAAAAGACAGGCAGTAACCAATGCTGGCAAGGATGCAGAGAAAAGGGAACCTTCATACACGATAGTGGGAATGTATATTAGTAGAGCAGCTATGGAGAATAGTATTAAGACTCCTCAAAAAAAGAAAAATAGAACTACTATATGACCCAGCAATCCCACTGCTAGGTGTCTACCCCAAAGAAAGGAAATCAGTGTACTAAAGAGATATTTGTACTCCTGTGTTTATGACAATACCATTCACAATAGCCAAGACAGAGAGTGCAAGGGAAACTGCCACTTTTAAACCATCCGATCTTGTGAGAACTCATTATGAGAACAGCATGGGGGAAACTGCCCCATGATCCAGTCACCTCCCACCAGATCCCTCCCTCATCACCTGGGAATTATAATTTGAGATGAGATTTGGGTGAGAACATAAAGCCAAACCATATCATTCCTGGCCCCTCCCAAATATCATGTCTTTTTCACATTTCAAAACCTATCATGCCTTCCCAGCAGTCCCTCAAAGTCTTAACTCATTCCAGCTTTAACCTAAAAGTCCAAGTGCAAAGTCTCATATGAGACAAGGTAAGTCCCTTTTGCCTGTGAGCCTATAAAATAAAAAACAAGTTAGTTACTTCCAAGATATAATGGGGATACAAGCATTGGGTAAATACAGCCATTCCAAATGGGAGAAATTTACCAAAACAAAGGGGTTATAGGATCCACGCAAGCTTGAAAGCCAACAGGGCAGTTACTAAATCTTAAAGCTCCAAAACAATCTTCTTTGACTCCATGTCTCACATCCAGGGAACGCTAAGGCAAAGGGTGGGCTCCCAAAGACAGGGGCAGCTCCACCTCTGTGGCTATGCAGGATACAGCCCTCACAACTGCTTTCAAGGGCTAGCATTAAGTACCTGTGGCATTTCGAGACACATGGTGCAAGCTGTGGGTGGATCTACCATTCTGGTGTCTGGAGCATAGTGGTCCTCTTCTCACAGGTCCACTAGACAGAGCCAGTGGGAACTTTGTGGGGGAGCCCAATCCCACATTTCCCCTCTGCACTGCACTAGTAGAGTTTCTCCATTAGGGCTCGACCTCTGCAGCAGACTTCTACCTGGACATCTAGGCATTTTCATACATCCTCTAAAATCTAGGCAGAGGTTCCGCAACCTCAATTCTTGTCTTCTGCACACCTGCAGGCCCAACACCACATGGAAGCCACCAATGCTTGGGTTTTGCATCCTCTGAAGCACCCACCTGAGCTGTACCTCGACACCTTTTAGCCACAGCTGGAGCAAGCAGAGCTGGGACACAGAGTGCCATGTCTTCAGGCTGCACAAAGCAGTGGGGCCCTGGGTCCAGCCCATGAAACCATTTTTCCCTCCTAGGCCTCCAGGCCTGTGATGGAAGCCGCCACCTTGAAAATCTGACATGTCCTGGAGACATTTTCCCCATTGTCTTGGTGATTAACATTCAGCTTCTTGTTACTTACGCAAATTTCTACAGCCAGCTTCAATTCTTCCCCAGAAAATGGGTTTTCTTTTCTACCATATGGCCAGACTGCAAATTTTCCAAACAATTTTGCTCTGCTTCCTTTTAATACATAAGTTCCAATTTCAAACTATCTCTTTGTGAATGCATATGACTGTATGCTTTAAAAAAAAAAAAAAACAGGTCACATCTTGAACACTTTGCTGCTTAGAAATTTCTTCTGCCAGATACCCTAAATTATCTCTCTCAAGTTCAAAGTTCCACAGATCTCTACGGTAGGGGCAAAATGCCACCAGTCTCTTTGTTAAAGCATAGTATGAATGACTTTTACCCCAGTTCCCAACAAGATCCTCATCTTTATCTGAGACCACTTCAGCTGGACTTCATTGTCCATGTCACTATCAGCATTTTGGTCAAAATCATTCAATAAGTCTCTAGAAAGTTCCAAACTTTCCCACATTTTTCTGTCTTCTGAGCCATCCAAACTGTTCTACTCTCTGCCTGTTATCTAGTTCAAGAGTCACTTCCACATTTTCAGATTATCTTTATAGCAGCACCCCACTCTGCCAGTATCAATTCTCTGTATTAGTCTGTTTTCACACTGCTATAAAGATACTACCTGAGACTAGGTAATTTATCAAAGAAAGAAGTTTAACTGACTTGCAGTTCCCCATGGCTATAGAAGCCTTAGGAAACTTACAATCATGACAGAAGGTGAAGGGGAAGCAAGGCACGCCTTCACAAGGTAGCAAAAGACAGAGCACAGGGGAAACGGCCACTTTTAAACCATCAGATCTCATGAGAACTCCCTCAGTATCAGGAAAACAGCATGGGGGAAACCAGCCCCATGATGCAATCACCTCCCACCATGTCCAAACCTCAACATTTGGGGATTACAGTTTGAGATTTGTGTGGGACACAGAGCCAAACCATTAGAACAATTATAATTCAAATTTTACAGAATAGCATTTACTAGCAACAAAAAATTAAATAGATATAAATCAAAATAAATATATACAGATGCTGTATGCTAAAACAAAGCACTATGAAAAAAAATCAAGGACAGCCCAAATGTACCAGTATATACTGCATTCCTCAACTGGTACACTCAATATGAAGATGTCAATTCTTCCTAAACTGATCAACAGATTAGACATAAACCAGTCAAAGTCTCAGGAGGATTGTTCTCTGGATAGCAACAAGGTGATTCTAAAATGTATAATGAAAGGCAAAGAAACTAGACTAGTCCAAACAATTTGGAAAAAAAAACAAGGAACAAAGTAATCCTCCTGATTTTAATAATTACTATAAAGTTATAGTAACTGTGGCAAAAAGGTAGGAATATATATCATTGGAAATTAATCCATACAAATATGGTCAATAGATTTTTAGAAATGTTGCAAAGATAATTCAGTGGAGAAAGAACCATTTATTTTTATTTTTAATTTTTTGGAGACAGGGTCTCTCTCTTGCCCAGGCTGGGGTGCATTGGCACCATCATTGTGCACTGCAACCTTGAACTTCTGTTTGCCTCACCCTCCCAAGTAGCTAGGACCACAGGTATTTGCCACCATACGCATACCCAGCTTTTTTTTTTTTTTTTTTTTTTTGGAGAGATGACGTCTCCCTACGTTGCCCAGGCTGCTCTTAAAGTGATCCTCCTGACTTGTCCTCCCAAAGTGCTGGGATTCTAGATGTGGGTTGCCCTGTCCAGAGGGATAATCTTTTTATCAAATGGGGCTGGAACAACTACACATCTAAATGCAACTAAAATGAGCTGTGACTCAGCCTTCCCAGTTTAAAAATAATCAAAATGTATCATAGATCTAAATGTGAAATATAAAATTACAACACTTCTAAAAGAAAACAAGGAAATAATTTTGTGATTTTAGGTTAGGCAGAGTTCTCAGGTACAACACCAAAGTACAATATACAGAAGCAAAATTTAAAACTCTGCTCTCCAAAAGACACTGTTAAAAGAATGAAAAGAAAAATCACAGACTAAGAAAATACTTGTCAATCATATACCTGACAAAAAAAAGAAAAACGTGTATCTAGAATATGTTCAGAGCTCTCAAAACTTAACTATGAAAGAAAAAACAACCCAATAAAAAAATATGGACAAAAGACTTAAACAGATATTTTCCCAAATAAAATATATAAATGGCAAATAACACAAAAAGGTGCTCAACATTATTATTCAGTAGGGTTATATTTTAAGTTAGATATTTAAAAAAAGACAAAGAGAATATCAAAGATGAGTGTGAGAGACATACAGGAACCAATAATTCAGATGTCAGAGAGTAAAAAACTAAGGGGAGATATTGTAGACATTTTTAAAATATTTGATGGGCTTTTAAGTCATACTGTTTCAAAGCCAGAAATTGGATTAATATGTAGAAGTTGAAGGAATGCTTCAGACTCAATATCAAGGAAGAATTCTCTAACATGAGAACTGTCCAGAAGTGAACTGTGCTGCTTCAAAAATCAAATGTAAGCCCTCTTACATTCACAATTCACAAACAAGCTGAATGGTCATATCTTAGAGATGTTTCCTGTACTGAGTGTGCAGGTGAGTTCTAAACAGATAAGATACTATAATTTTGTAAAGTTCCTTCAGACCCTGAGATTCTGTGGTTTTGGTTACTGTTGTTATTTGGCATCACAAGATTCATAATCATGTTTTAAGAACTTGAACTTTTAAACTTACTCTCCTTTTAATTAATGAGACTATCCAGATATGCCTCTGATGGAAGTAGCCAAATAAGGTTGCTTTCCCTCATAATCTGTAAGAAAAGGGACTTGTTTTGATAACTAAATCCAAACAAGCTGGAAATACATTCTCTCTCCTGCTTACAGTTTGCCAGTGACCATGTGTACCAGGAACTGTTGCACAGAATAGAGAGAGACTATTACATTCAACTTGGCTTGCTCTGCCAGAAATTGGACTACAAAGAGGCAGTTTCAGGGGTTTGTAACTGTGCAGATGCATAGGGTCTCATGCTTGGTTTAATGGTTTGCTGTAACTGTTTTTGGAATTCTTAATTTATGAACAAGGGGCTGGCAAATTCTGCAGCTGGTCATAACTACAATCTTTATCTGTAATTCCTCACCACCTACTTATTCCTTGTAATTTTGCAATCTGACTTCTGCCTTCATAGTGGAATAAAACTTCTCTCTCAAGTCATCTATTGGCTAATCACCAGTTCCCACCATCTCTTCTTAATCTTTATTCATTTTATCTTATATTAAGCATCTTTGTTGATAGACTATACCTTTAAATTCCATCTGGTTTCCATTAACTTACATGATTATGGTTTTCTCTTACCTCTGATTTTGTTTGATAAAGCTAAGTAGAATGATGGAATAAAGTTATAGTGATAATACATACCTCAGGGTTTTCCATTCCCTAGAAGGCACACATATGCTATTCACAATACATATTGGTACTTTCCTGTTCTCACAGACTGAGTGAACAAATGATTTCCAAATGGACAAAATTTAAAGGCTGAACTACAGTTCCTGCCTGGCTGGTACAACAAATCATATGCAGAGTTTTGGGAATTGTGTTTTGAATCCTTTAATATAGCAATTAAGTGAAGAACATACCAGTGTTTTCATCTGTTGAACATATAAATGGTCTTAAATTTCCTTGAGTCTTCTTCACAAAATAATCAATGACACTGAAAAGGTTTGGAAGTGTTACCTATATGAATAAAGAGTGAGAGAAAACTCAGCATCACCTGGGTAAAAATTGAGTAAGAGAAGGCACAGCTGGAATCTAGTGGAGATTACTATCGTTACTTCACTTCAGTGGATTACTGTATGACCATAGTTTTACATGTCCATGTGTCTTATTTCTCCTTTTTAATTGATCATATGTCCATTCTCTGTTGAGGAATTACCCCCTTTCCCATTGAAGACAATCTGGTGGACAATAGTTTTGTACCTTGCTCTCCCTCAATTAAAGCATACGAACGTAAGCCAGGTGTGGTGGCTCACATCTGTAATCCCAGCACTTTGGGAAGTGCAGGTGGGAGGATCACTTGAGACCAGGGGTTTCAGACCAGCCTGAGCAACATAGCGAGATCCTGTCTACAAAAATTGAAAAAATTAGCTAGGTGCGGTAGCTCACACTTGTAGTGTCAGCTACTCAGGGGGTGGAGGCAGGAGGATTCCTTGAGTCTAGGAGTTTGACGCTGCATGAGTTATGATAGTGCCACTGCACTGCAAACTGGGTGAGAGGGTAAGATCCTATCCTAAAAGGGGGAGCAAAAGAATGTGACTCAAGTTAGGCCAGAAAATGCTTGCTTTCTGAAATTTGAACTTGAGTAGAAGAACAAAGACGGCTAGCATTTTCCTAATCAGATTGTTCTTAGCACAAGTTGCTTCCTAGTCCCTGAAGGTTTGCTACCCTTCCAGTCATTCTATGTTCTTTTTTTTTTTTTTGAGACAAAGTCTTGCCCTGTCACTCAGGCTAGAGTGCAATGGCACGATCTCAGCTCGCTGCAACCTCTGCCTTCCAGGTTCAGTGATTCTCCTGCCTCAGCCACCCAAGTAGCTGGGATTACAGGTGTGTGCCACCACACCCGTAATCTTTTAGTATCTTTAGTAGAGACAAGGTTTCACCATGTTGGCCAGGATGGTCTCGAACTCCTGACCACGTGATCCACTCACCTCAGCCTCCTAAATTGCTGAGATTACAGGTGTGAGCCATTCTATGTTCTTATAATAAATTTATTTTTGCTTAAGTTAGCTATAGTTGGTTTCTTCTGCTTTAAAGCAAATAACCTCTAAATCAGAGAATTTAAGCATTTTAATATTTTATTGTAACAGGATAATTTGCTTGTCTAGGGGTACATAAAACGTGTCTCTACCCCAAACTAATATTTTTAAACATGTGAAATCAGATTAAATATACCAGATAACCTTGAAGAGGAAAATGAATTCCTGAGCCAGGCACAGTGGCACGCACCTACTCGGGAGGTACTCGGGAGGCTGAAGCTACTCGGGAGCTACTCGGGAGGCTGAAGTGGGAGGATCATGTGAGCACAGTAGTTTCAGGCTGGCACTCTGATTGCACCTGTGAACAGCCACTGTGCTCAAGCCTTGGCAACATAGCAAGATGCCTGTCTCGAAAAAGAATTTCACAAAAACGCAGCCTTATTGAGGGGTTGAGGGGTATTGCTGCAGAATGTGAAAAATGAAAGAAAGAATAATCCAGGCTGTTAGTTTTCCTTACACTGCAGACTGTATGAGCTAATGAGAGAAATGAGCCCCAGTTCACCAGTTACAAAGATGACACGTTATTCTTCCTTGTCCATTGCTTTTAGTCACTTAGTTATTTGGATTATCCTTTAGCAATCTAGTTCTCTGCCTTCTTTATTGAATTTTATTTTAAAAGTCCAGTCAGGAATGGATCTGAGAACTGACAACCTTTTGGAGGCATTTATGGCAAAGATATGTGTGTGCTGTATAAATCAGCAGTTGCTCTCTAAGAATTATGACCAAAATATAAGAAATTCAACCACATGGTTACTTTTCCTATTTTATCAACACCATGGGCCCAGAGAAGCAGAGGAACTGGGTAAATATAAATATCTTCAAGACCCACCAGTTCTATTTAAGTGATATCCAGAGACATATTTCCTGACTCAATCTTCCCATTACTGCAGCCTAAAATCACAGAACTATATATAGTCTCTTTTTCAGCATCCTGAAACACAGGCCACATCACCACATTCTCATTAGTGCAAAACGGTGTAAATACCAATTATCTCACTTGTATAAAAGGCATAACAATATTACCTCAGGGTAACGATAACAATTACATTGGATGATATATGTCAAGTGCTTAGCTATATCATTAGCCCCATGATAAGTCAGCTAGGGTGAGAGAAGAGTTGAGGACAAATAAGAAATCCTTTATTCACTACTATGTTACTATTAAGAGAGGATTTCTGAACTTCAGCATGACAGGTATTAGAGGATTAGACATTTACAGATTTCTTCCCATTAGTATTAAACATATTTGAAGATTTATAATTGGAGAATGTTTAACAAAAATATCTTTATTTCCCTGAAAAAATTATTCCCACTTTTCTTTTTCTGCAAATTTTTCTCTGCAAAGATTTGCAGAGAAAGAAAATTGGAAAGAATTTTTAGAAGCAAATTGTCTTTTACTCTGCCTCACCCACCTATTCTTGAATCTAGCTTTTCACCCTGTATATCTGCCACGTTCAGGGCTCCTTAACTTAACTGGTTTTAATTTTTATTATTTATTTATTTATTTATTTTGCCAGCACTAGGAGGATATAAGGAATTAAGAGGAAGTTCATCAACAACAACAAAAATAACTACTTACAGGTTTTTCCAGTTCAATAGTGTAGTTCTGTCCTATGCTCATCACTCTGTAGTGCTTGATTCTCGGCATGCTACAATGAAACAAATGGTTAGTCTCCATTTTATTATACAATTGGGTAAATGCAAACTAATGTAAACATAAAACATAACCTGTATAATCAACCTATGTTCTCAAGACTATAGTTTGGCAAAAAAATTAAAAAACATCCTTGGTGGTTGGCAGTATGTCTTTTTGTGGGGGCTGCTTGGTAGGAATATAGGCAATCTGGGTCATTGAGTGGGTGAATGAGAAAGAATAAACAGAGAAAAAAGGGAATCAAGAATTAATCTTTCAGGTAGAAATAATTTTATTGAATGTCAGTAACCTAGAAAGTAAACAACATAATAAAATTCTATATAGGCATATAAAATCAAATATATATTCTCCATATTAAGAGAGAAGTAGAAAGAATTATTAAAAGTACATTGGTTTCTACCCTACATTATCACTAATCCAACCAGAAGGCACTCAATAGCTGTTATTAATAGAGAGATGGAAAATACTGGGTCTTAGGCACTATAAGAACATATAGATGAGAATGTAAGTACATTACATGACTTGTCTTCCTCTTCTATAGTCACATAGCACTCAAAATTATTACCACTCAAATACATGGTTATTTTATTGATTATGAACTGCTTATGAACAAGAAGCATATCCTATTCATCTTTGTATTCTAGCATTAAGCACACAATAAATATTTATGAAGTTGAGTTTTTAAAGCTTTAGGAGCTGGATGGATGGGGTCACACCTGTAATCCTAGCACTTTTGAGAAGCCAAGGCGGAAGTATTGCTTGAGCAGGAGTTAGAGACCAGACTGGGCAAAATAGTGATACCCCATCTCTACAAAAAAATTAAAAAATTTGCCAGACATGGTGGTCCCAGCTACTCAGATGTTAGGTAGGAGAATCACTTGAGCCCAGGAGGTCGAGACTGTGGTGAGCTATGATTGTGCCACTGCACTCTAGCCTGGGCAACAGAATGAGACCCTGTCTCAAAAAAAAAAAAAAAAAAAAAAAAGAATAGGACCCTCCCATCTAATAATGTTATCTGCTAGAGCTAAGCAAATTTATACTGAGATCAGAAGTCAATATCCTTTCAGTTAGTTTTGAACCAGAGTATGTTTGTCTTGAATTCCCTTGATTTGTATGGCAAGAATGTTAGGACTAAAACTTTTTCTAGTGTTGACAAGTTAACAGCATTTATTATGTTGTCATTTGCTTGAATGACACTAATTAAATGGCTTCCTATGTACAGAAGCTGTCTAAAACAAAAGTGTTCATCAGCTTAAGTTAGGCACAGGGCCTTTCTACCTTCTTTTTTTTAAATCTCTTCTTCCATTTTCAGTTAGTGAAGTCTTCTATTTAGGAGACTCTTCTCATTCACCATTATATCCAAATCACCTCTCTATTGGAAATCACAATGGAAAACAGCTCATAAATTCCAATAACCTACTTTCAAAACATGGAATAAAACCTAACCAGCCTTTTCCCTTCCTAAAAGAAAGTATTCCTTAATGTGGAAACTTCAGGTATCAGTTACAAGTTGATGAAGAAAACATTTTTGGACACAGAAGGTTATAGAGTACCCTTTCGGGGTGGTTGTATCTGGCTTTATCTTTATCCCATCATAAAAAGATCTTCATAATCAGACAGTTACTTTTGAAAACTCTACAATTTCTATTAGAATTCCTGTATTCCCATTAAATAAGGGATTGCTGTTCCTTGGAAGACTGAAAGAAAACTTGGTTCAAATTCTGATTCTGTCATGTGAGTTCTCTGAACCTCCATTTTCTTCAACTATAAAATGGAGATGGTGATGCCTTGCCTCACAGGGCTGCTGTGAGTTAATGTTTGCAAAGCCCTTAGTACAGTGTCTGGCACATTTAAGTACTCAGTAAATTATAACCATTTTTACTATTTCTTAAATGTATTGTTTTAATGTAGCAGTTTCTGTGAGTGTCATCCTCTTCATTTGTAAAATGTGGAAATTACTGTCTGTCTCAAAGTTTTTATTGTGCCTGAAGGAAATGTTTGCCAGCACTCAGCATAGGACCCACAAATGGTAACCTATAAGGGGAACAACAGTTGTTGTTATTAAAAGCCATTGTATCATCATCATTATCATCATTCATGGCAAGCTGTGGGAGGAAAAGTGGCAAAGGTCAAAAGGTGTCTTGGAACTTTTGACTAATACGATGAAATTCTGAAACAGAAAAAGGTGGAAAAAAAATCCATTGAAGTTGCTTAGGTTTTGACTCTCTTTTTAGACCTTTTGCTTTCCTTTCATATTCTGTCTTGTTTGGCTTTTCCAAAGAAATAAAGAGAGATGAAAAAGCAAGATTGATGGAATTTCCTATATTAAGGTTTCCTGATGCTGACCTCAAAATGGAAGTAGCAGTTCTTTTTTTTTTTAAGAAAAGGTGTGCCCTTAAATGTTGTTATAAATACTTGTTCTTAGCTTCTGACCTCAATTTTTGCAAAGAAATCAATTTTGGGTAATATTTCCTACTGCTTCCTTAGCTAATGGCTTTCCAAAGTTTCCATACTACTAGCTTGGTACCTAGTCAAAACATTTTCAAGAAAGCCAAACCAAGCCATGACGTTTTGTTGTAAGAACAGCTTTACGTCTTATGAATTCATGCACCACTAGGCTGGGTAAAGGTGGATGATAGTTTACACTGAGACAAGAGTCATCTGGTAATTTGGCATTGAATGGCTTTTGTTTATTCCTGAGAACAACAGTCTTTCCTCCCACAGCTGCTTTGTGAACAGATGGAGATAATTTTATTTTTATGTACTGCTTTGTAAACCAACTTGTACTTTTCAGCTAGTGTTTTACCAGACACATTCATCTAACTTGCATGATTGAACATTTCTCCCATAATCTGTAAGAGAATGAATTGGTGTTGTGGGTAACACAGGTGCTTCCTAATAGCTGAGGTTTCTACCAAATTCTTTACATTAAGTTGTGCAGTCTAACAAGCTAAAATTCTAATACTCTATACAATTGTTATCCTTT
The DNA here is from genome assembly GCA_963574635.1 of Cheracebus regulus. NCBI lineage: Eukaryota > Metazoa > Chordata > Mammalia > Primates > Pitheciidae > Cheracebus > Cheracebus regulus. The sequence goes on from CAUYQU010012350.1 coordinate 17,827, forward strand.
AAAATTAAGTGACCTGTTAAATAGAACATATTAAATTCAGGTACTCTGAAACGCCTGTTTTGAGGCATCAGAGAATACATTTAACAAACCTTGACATCATAGATGGATCTGGCATGTAAAGAAAATTTGTGCAATACAAATGAATTATTCTTATCCACTTCCAGGTATAAACTATTTCTCAAAGCCTAAATAAGTGCACACTGACTCTAGTGTTAGAATGCTTTAGTTTAACCACTATACTTCTTGTTTTCGAAATATGAACTTTTGTTGGGGGAGAGCGATTAGTTTTATAAAATGCTATAAGTTTTGATGACCATCAGCTAACAAAAGCGTGAATTCCTATATAAATTTAAACTGAAAGTGAGCTTATTAAAAATTTAGAATTATGCAACTTTGATATGAACTCCTTTTCCAGACTCTATTATGAGTTTAACATATAACTTAAGTACAATAAAACTGTGAGTAAACACTGTGACACTACATTTATATCCTAAGTACAGAAATTCATAGTTTAGTCACACACCATGTCTGTAGCAGAAAACAGTCATTTCTTGTAGTTAATTGTATAGAAAATGTAATGAAAGAGTTGGACTAATCTAGACCACCTTAAAAGGGATCAGGCTTCTAGGTGCAGGAATTATGCAGTCTTTAAGGAGCTAACAGGTCTTGAGATTTTGTTCATTTCATGCAGAATAGTAAGACGGGTCACATGTAAGTGGATCAACCACTCAATCTGACCAAGAAAGGAATAACATTAAGGAAAAGAAAATCACTCTCTTTGGTGATCTAATTTTACTTTTAAGCATTTAGATTAGGTTTCTATTAAAAATTGTTCTCTCTTAATTTTTAATTCAGTACATCCTCTTATTTTTAAAAGTGGAAGTAAATGGTTAAGTATATGGTGTAGTTTATGGGATAAACAATTTCCAAAATCCTGAAGAAGGACAAACTTCTTGATTGGGATATACTAAAAAGAAAAATTCACTTTTCTCCTACAAATTATCCTAAGTTCACTGATACTTAATGGCAGTCATAACAATAAGAAAAATGTTTTCTTTTGGATTTCTTTCAAGATAGTCAATTAAATTATAAATCAAATTAGGTTGTAACTGAAATAGCTATTATTTTCTACCATATTTCAATAGAGTTGAAAATCCATTAACTTCAAATGTTAGCTTACAATAAACAAAACATAATGAAACCACAAGTTTAAGTTGACAGACATTAATTGTAGAAATATACACACAGAGATATACGCACACATATTTCTTTACACAAAGAACCATGATCTGATTCACCATCTAACATTCTTGCCATATGTTCAGTGTCCATGACTAGTGTGTAAAGACAAATATCTGTTTACTGGCAAGTGAATAAAGCTTATTGGTCTCTGGTTCACACTAGCAATGTAGCCATAATGCCATGTTTTTAAATTTGTCTCTGGAAGTTATTTCTTTTTAACTGCCTTTATTCACCATACATATCTTCATATTTAGAATTATAGATGTTTATGGGGTGGATTAGTAGATAGATTCATTGATAGATATGTTATAGTATAAAATTTAATAAAATAATATTATCCCCATTAGGAATAGCAAATTCAAAAATCAAAGTTCTGTTTATGTATATATATTAAAGAAAGTCATTTACTGAATATTTTCATGTAAGACAAAATCTCTATATTTAAATTATATTATCAGTTGTGGAAGTATTAACTAAGCCAGAGTCCCCAATGAAGTGCAAGTTCTCATAGACTTTGAAAGATGGAGTCTATTGAAAGATCTAACTACTGTAACTACACAGAAAACGTTTGCATTTAAGTGTTACTGACTTTACCAAAGTTAAACCATTTACCAGAAAGAAATTAGTAAACTTGACAAAGCGGCTCCTAAATGGCCTGTTTTAAATAGATAAGTCAGATTATGACAACAGTTCAGTGGCCTCTCATGTCATTCAAAGTAAAACCCTTGTCCCTACTATGACCTGTAGGGGTTTGAGTGATCTTTCCCTATCCCCACCTCTGGAATTTCCTCTCCTACTAGTTTTCTCTTTGCTCATTTCATTACAGTCACAATAGCCCTTTTCTTTTCTTGAACAAGTCAAGCATTCTTCTGTCTCTGAGCGTATGCACTTGCTGCCTGGAGCACTTTTGCCCCAGATATTGATAGGATTTATTTTCTCACTTCCTTCAGCTCTCTGCTTAAATCAGTTAGTAAAGTAGGTCTTCCTTGACCACTCTATATTAAAACAATAGCAACCATAAAAATGTGCTCCCTTTATTACCTCTGAGGGTTCCCATCTCTCTCCTCCTGCTTTATTTTACTCTGTAGAACTTATTACCACATATATTTTTGCTTATGTGTTTAAGTCTATGTCTCCTTATAAGAATGTAAACTCATTGAAGATTGAAGCCACGATGTTTTGCTTTTTATATTTTTATTGCTAGGCAACTCAAACCAAAAGAGAAATATTGTTTGTTTTCTTCAGTGCTGTATTCTCAGTGCCAAAGTATTGCTTGGCATATAGCAGCTGCTCAATAAATATTTGTTTAATTGAATGAATGAACAATACAACTATATCCAGGACCAAAATAATGTGCTATTCCTTCTTCTTCCCTGCTGCAAACATTAGCATTGGCTCAGTCTTTAGTATTGGTTTTATGACATTCCCTCCCTATTCTTGTGTTCATATTTTTAGCCCCCAACGAAACACATAGCAGGTGTATTAAGTGATACCATGCTTTAAAAAATTCCATATATTTTTAAAAATTAAACATACTCTATCTCCTGCCGGATAGTGATGGAGTAGTTTCTACTGTCACTGCCAGGCCTTAGGATCATATTTCCCAAGGAAGGGTTCTTCTGGAGCATCTCAGTTGCCTCTTTCCGGGACACTGTATAAAAACATCTAAAGAGGTGAGATTAAAAAAACAGAATTTTTTTTAACTGATGAAGATCATTACTTGAAAAAAAAAATGCTACCAAAATAACTTTGAGAGCTGCAGTTGTTAATGTTTCTTAAAACTTCCAACTTTATTATTCCGATTATGTAATTACAGTGATCTATTATTACAAGCCTATGCCAGTCTAAGTATGTTAACATTAAGGCCTTCCTTCCTTAATTCTTCCAAAGCCTTTTTATACAAAGAGAACCTGAAAAGTTATCTACTGATCAATATATAATCACCATTACCATTTGAAAATCTACAAGAATTAACAATGTATCCCAGCCTCAGTTGACAAATAGGTTCTTGGATAAATATCTGTTGGGGGGTTTCCTTTCAGGGCTATAAAAGGTGTAAATGTTTCTCTTGTATTGACTATGTTTTATACAACTGATATTTAAGTATGTCTGAACTCATTTCTTTTGGTATAATATGTCTCTCTATGGCATTGTTATTTTTATGTGCAAAAAAATTAAGCACTTCTCATTTTTATAATATGCAGATGCTCCTTGAATTATGATGGGATTATATCCTGATAAACCCACCGGAAGTTGCAAATAAGCTGAAGATGCATTGAATACACATAACCTACTGAATATCATAGCGTAGCCTAGCCTACCTTAAAAATGCTTAGAACACTTACATTAGCCAATAGATGAGCAAAATCATCTAACACAAAGCTTATTTATGATCATATGTTGAATATCTCATACAATTTATTGAATACTGAAAGTGAAAGACAGAATGGTTGTATGGATACTCAAAAAATGGAGTTTATACCGAATGCATATTGCATTTGCATTATCTCAAAGTCAAAAAGTCATTTAACCATTGTTCAACCTATACAGATCACCTGTATATTGTAGTCAAGAAAATATATAGTCACATTCATAGAAAAAAAAAAAACCTCATAGAAAAAATCTGGTAGGAGGCTGGGTGTGGTGGCTCACACCTGTAATTCCAGCACTTTGGGAGACGAAGGTGAGTGGAAATAAAATAATGGAGGAAAATACCTACTGAAACACTTGAGCTCAGGAGTTTGCAATCAGTCGGAGCAACATGGCAAAACCCTGTCTCTACAAAAATACAAAACTTAGCCAGGTGCAGTGGCAGGTGCCTGCAGTGCCAGCTACTCAGGAGACTGAGGCACAGTAATCGTTTGGGCCCCGGAGGCAGAGATTGCAGTGAGCCAAGATTGCACAGGGGTACTCCAGCCTGGGTGACAGAGTGAGATAGTGTCTTAAAAACAAAACAAACAAACAAAAAAACTCCCCCTCAAAAAATGTGGTAGAATATCAATACACTTAAATGTTGATAGCAAATATCTCTGAGTGGTGGTGGAACAAGAAATTATTTTAATCTTTTATACATAGTAAAGATATATTCCTTGTTTTATTGAGAAAAAAGAAAAATTAGCAGTCTGTGTGACTTTTAACCTATCAGTCCATCAGTTGCCAATGGTTTCAGGTTAAACGTGATGGTCGGCAGCTTTCAGTGATTATAGTACAGATAGAGTATGCAACAGAACCTTATGTCAAAGAGAGTACAAAGACAGGTTTTAGGACAACACCACCAAGATTCCAGGAGGAAAGAGCTCAGAATCATTTCAACAATATAAAAAAATAAATGTAAGATGTTGGTGAATTTAGCATTTTCTGCACCTCTTTATTTTCTAGCACCTTACACATTTTACCCAGGGCCGTTGTCAAAGTACAAGCTCAATGACTAGTCACAGATTGGTCAGTTGAGTAGAACTGACCAATTAGTTATATATTCTAACTAACAATTAGTTATATATTCTAACTAAGTTAGAATATATAGTTAGTTATATATATATATATAACTAGTTAGTTATATATATATATCTAACTAACAATTAGTTATATATTCTAAGTACTTAAAATTTATTGGTATAATTTTCTGATAGAAAATCAGTCAATCATAGAGTTTGCATGGTGAAAAAATATATTTTCCTGCCTTCTTCATAGGAGTTTTTATTTAGCTGTGAGTTCTGGAAAGAGTATCTATTTATTCTAAAAACGTGGGTGGAAGGGGATTTCCTGTGTGGTAAAAGGGTTGGTTCAAATTTGCATTTTGTTGATCATGACATAAAAGAGGAAATGTGGCATGTACTCAGAGATATACAGTTTATCCCCAAGACTGCTTATTGTCCCTGGCTTAACAGGGTCAAGTGGCTAACTCCCCTTGATGATTAGAAATTAGTTTCAACAACTGAATGAATAAACTGCAGTTCATTGTGCACTTACGCTGGCATAGGGTTCAGTACGTCCACATAATCTTCAGTTGATTCCTTCTCCTTTTCCAGAGATGTACTCTGCTCTGTCTCAATCCTCCTTTTCTTTTCTCTCTCTAGGACCTCATGCAGTTTAATTACTTGCCCAGGTAGGAGTGACACATTTTGGGGAACTGACAGCTGAAACCAATGAAAAGAGTAGGTAGGCAAGAAAACAGCTTAATAAGTTACAACTTTAGTAAAGATGAGCCTGTTCTGGTCTGGCAGGGCTACAGTTACCTGACAGAGGTGGATGAGTAGTGAATAAGAAATAGAGGATTATAGTCTAGGGTGGGTGTCTCAGAACTGCCTCTAGACCAACTACAACCTGCACAAAGTGCCTCCCTTCTTCCAAGGAATCTTCCTTTTGGTTTGGTCCCAAAGCAAAGAACATCCTACCTTGCACTACAAGCTAATTCAAGTAACAACAAGCCGCACATTTTTCATTCTGAGCTCACTTGTTCATCAATACCAGGGAAGTTCCAGAACACCTTCAAGGTGCCTCACTCTCTCACAAGTAATCCAATTTGCCCCAGCCACAATGCAACATGGGATTCAGATGGAACTGCTCATTAGTTGACTGATGGTCAGCAGTCAGAGGTCTCTATTTTGTGTTTGTGGTGTGTTTCAAATATTCATTCACATGTTGGAATTACTAGTTGGAATTTCTACTTACTAGTTGGTTTAGTGGTGGTTGTTACCTTTATTAGAGATGTATTTTGGATTGACTCACCGATATTTGTCCTTCATACCTCCAATTCTGACCTCATTATGACCAGCTCTGTGCCCTTGGAAGGTGTAGTTTGAATGGTAGAATATTTATTGTATGTGACACTAGCAAGTCTGTATTTGGAGGCAGCCTTGTGTAATTATCACCGAGGGGTACATGCTTTCCAGGAAGTATACAAGAAAGTCCATTAGAGTATGTGAAGAAAACATTAGTAGAACTTCACTTTCTATTAAGTTACTATTTCACTAATTTCTATTATTATGTATGTTTTAATATGTGTATGAGTACATATAAAATTTACATAAATATTTACTAATAGGGATACACAATAAAAAAAGCTTAGAGAAATTTTAGATAACTAAGTTAAAACCAGTAAAACAATTTCCATTTATACCAGAAAAAATAAAATAATGGGGGAAAATACCTAATGAAACATGTTTTTATTAATTGACTATTATAGCTCAAGCATTGTACATGTTTTATTGCAACTCCTCACAGAAATGCCACAAGGTATTTATGCGGGAGGGCGCAGTGGCTCATGCCTATAATCCCAGCACTTTGGGAGGCCAATGAGGGTGGATCTCTTAATGTCAAGAGTTCAAGACCAGCCTGGCCAACATGGTAAAAATTCTGTCTCTACTAAAAATACAAAAATTAGCCAGATAGGGTGGTGTGTTCCTGTAGTCCCAGCTACTTGGGAGGCTGAGGTAGGAGGACTGCTTGAACCTGGGAGGCAGAGGTTGCAGTGAGCCGAGATCAAGCCACTGCACTCCAACCTGGATGACAGAGTGAGACTGCATCTCAAAAAAAAAAAAAAAAAAAAACAACGTATTTTTATCCCCAATTTACAAATAGTGATACAGTTTGGATATGTGTTCCCACCAAAGCTCATGCTGAGTTAGCCCCAGTGTTGGAGGTGGGGCCTGGTGGGCGGTATTTGGGTCATGGGGATAAATCCTTCATGGCTTGGTGCTTTTCTCATATTACTGGATGAATTCTTGTGAGATCTAGTCATTTAAAAGTGTGTAGTACCTCCTTCCCCACTCTCTATCTTTCCTACTCTCACCATATGACATATATGCTCCCCCTTCTTCTTCTGCCGTGAGTAAAAGCTCGTTGAGGCCCTTCCAAGAAGCTGAGCAGATGCTGGCACCATGCTTTCTGTATAGCCTGTAGAACCATGAGCCAATTAAACCTCTTTTCTTTACAAATTACCCAGTCATAGGTGTTTATAGCAATGCAAGAATGGCCTAATACAAATGGAAAAAAAAAAAGATCAAGCTCAGAAAGATTAAATAACTAGTCCAAAGTCACACAGCTAGTAAGTTATGGAACCAGGATGCAAACTGGGGTTTATTTGATTCAAAAGCAATGTCTCAGCTCATTGAACTACATGCAATGTGAGCTTCTCTCACTTCTTTTTTTTTTTTTTTTTTTTTGAGATAGAGTCTCATTCTGTCACCCAGGCTGGAGTATAGTGGCTCAAACTCAGCTGACTGCAGCCTCCACCTCCGGGTTCAAGCAATTCTCCTGCCTCAGCCTCCCAAGTAGCTGGGACTATGGGTGTGCACTGCCAGGCCCAGCTAATTTTTGTATTTTTAATAGAGACAGGGTTTCATCATGTTGGCCAGGATGGTCTTGATCTCCCGACCATGTTATCTGCCTGCCTTGGCCTCCCAAAGTGCTGGGATTACAGGCATGAGCCACTGCACCCGGCCTTCTCTCACTTCTCTACTAAAGTTATCCTAATAACAACATATTGTAAATGTTCATATACCATGATCTGGAGTCATAACACAAAACAACATTTACAGAGTACAAAATTTGAGGCAACTTGTCTTCTCTTAAAAATTCACATAGACTGGGTGTGGTGGCTCACACCTGTAATCCCAGCACTTTGGGAGGCAGAGGCAGGAGGATCACTTGAGGTCAGGGGTTTGAGACCAGCCTGGCCAACATGGTGGAACCCTGTCTCTACTAAAAATATTTTTTAAAAAAACTTGGCTGGGTGTGATGGTGGGTGCCTGTAATCCCAGCTACTCAGGAGGCAAAGGCAGGAGAATTGCTTGAACTCAGGAAGTGGAGGTTGCAGTGAGCCAAGATTATGCCACTGCACTACAGCCTGGTTGATAGAGTGAGACCCCATCTCAAAAAAAATAAAAAAGAAAGAAAAAAACAAAGTAAGAGAGAAAGAAAGAAAGAGAGAGAAAGAGGAAAGAAAAAGAAAAAGAAAGAAAGAAAGAAAAAGAGGAAAGTATTTTTGAATATGCTGTATTAGCTACAAATATCAGAATATACTAAGGACCATTGAGTCAAATGGATAAGACCAAAAACTAGATCTCCTTTACCACCTGTTACTCCCTAGCAAATTCCCTTGTTTATTTTCTTTGTAACAATCATCACAATGTGAAATGATCATGTTTGCTTGTTTACTTTCTCCCTCTCCACCACCTGATAAAAATATAACTTTCATAAGTAAGTGCAAAGGTTTAGATCTATCTTTTTCAATTGGTATATCTTCAGCCATTTTCATTCTGTATGGTTCATAGAGTGTTCAGCAGATATTTGTGGGAAAAAAATGAATCAACCAAAAGCAGTGAGCATCCTACCTCTGTTACTGTAAGAATGAAGCCTCTCCATTCTTCCCCACTTTCTGTGTTCTCTGTCTAAATTGAAGACAAAAGCAGATAAAGCCAAAGAAGGAAACACATGAGTGACTGAGCATAAAATAAATAATTATGACTGAGCATAAAATAAATAATTCATTTTCTTTTTTTGTCTTAGAACTATTAATGTGTACTTTTAGGAAATATTTCAATATTATTTTCTTTTGTCAGAGGACATATATAGCTGTAATCTGTTTGCTTACTTAAAACAAATAATAAGAATTTACTCAACTTAAAAAAATTAAATGTTAGCAAATTTATTTTTGCAGTATGTTAATTCACAGTTACTCTCTCCATTAGCAGTTAAAATGGACTGGCTTTAAATTTAAGACAACCAAATTTGGAAGTAGAAACTTCCAAATCTTAGCTGTAAATGTCATTGCTATGTTATTACTAATAATAACAATATCAGGCCAGGAGTGGTGGCTCATGCCTATAGTCCCAGCACTTTGGGAGGCTAAGGTGGGAGAATCACTTGAGCTCAGGGGTTTGAGACCAGCCTGGGCAACATGGTGAAACCCATCTCTACAAAAACTACAAAAAATTAGCCTGGTGTGGTGGTGTCAGCTACTTGAGAAGCTAAGGTGGGAATACTGCTTGAGCCTGGGAGGTCAAGACTGCAGCCAACATATTTTGATCACTTACAGTGGTAGCTACTATTTAAGCACTTCATAGGTATTACTTGATTTAATCTTCATGGTAACTGACAAAAGGTCCTATTATATTTGTTTGTTTGTTTTACAGATTTCTTCATTTAACAGATATTTACCAAGTACCTTTAAGTGCTAAGCACTGTTCTACATACTGGTTTATATCAGGGAACAAAACAAAATCCTTGTTCTCATAGAGTTTAGGGTTTAGCCAGGAACAATAAATAATAAACATAAAAGTAAATTTTATAGTGTCAAATAGAAAGAAATGAGAAAAATTAAAGGTACAGTAGGGTTAGAGAGAGTAGGAGTACAACTAGGGGGTAGGAGAGGAGAAATCAGTTGCCATTGTAATATAGTGGTCCAGGTAGGCCTTGGTGAGAGGGTTTCATCGGAGCAAGACTTACTTCTGGGTGAGGAAACGAAGAGACAAAACGGCTAAGTAACTTGCCTACAATCACAATGAATGAATAACTAATAAAACAGCCCAAATTCAAATGTAAATTTCTGACACCAGTCCTGTGCTCTTCAGCATAATATCTGTGAATCAGCTGGGGAGCTTGCTTAAAATGTAGGTTTTGAGTTGGGGGATAGGGATCTGAGTTCCTTAGTACAGGTGATTTCTATTACACGAAAGTTTAAAGACCAGTGCTTTCAAGGTCAGTCAGTAATCTCCCAGGAAAAGTATCTGAGCATATCTTATTTAATTACAAGTTGTTCTCTTTATGTTATTACTGTAGTTACTGGTTGACTTTCATTGGCTTATTTTGAATGCTGATTCAAGAACGACCTTAACAAACACCAGGTGGGATCCCTGACTTTGTCAGAGGGCAGGAGTATCTGGTTTCACGGTGCTTGTATACTAAACAAGTGAACATGTATTTTTAAATTCCAATTCAAAAAACTAGCTCTTGGTCAAACACAAGCAAAAAATATTAACAGAGTATAAAACTTAGCCTCTTGTGTAATTTCTCTTTACTTCAGCCACTGGAAGTGAAGAGGTGAATGTTATTTTTAACCACAACACTTTACAGACTACTGTTTCTCCTTACTCACCTTCAGTTGTACTTCCTCTTTTGGCAAAACAAGGGTGAATTTTGCACAATTCTTTTCAGTTGAATTTTGGTCAGTAAGGCATGTGAGGTCTGTTATGTCTAATTTGTCAACATACTGCAAAGATAAAGGAAGATGACATTACATTATTTCATTGGTAATACACATTAGTTGTAGCAGGAAGCAAAGTAATCTTCCTTCCAACTGATTAGTACTTTACATGATACCCTGGTTTTCCTAATCCCAGAGGACATGTGGAAATGTATTATGTGGTGGTATGCTGAACCTGGCTCACACAGATTTGCAAAAGCCAATTGTTAATTTTCAGGAATTTTGTAAACAGGTTGTTAAACACAGCCATTATTAAAAATTAAATTATATAAACATACCAGTAAATTACAGTCCAATCAAAAGTAATTAGGCCAGGCACAGTGGCTCACACCTGTAATCTCAGCACTTTGGGAGGCCAAGGCAGGCAGATCACCTGAGGTCGGGAGTTCCAGACCAGCCTGACCAACATAGAGAAACCTCATCTCTACTAAAAATACAAAATTAGCTGGGCATGTTGGTGCATGATTGTAATCCCAGCTACTCCAGAGGCTGAGGCAGGAGAATCGCTTGAACCCAGGAGGTGGAGGTGAGCCGAGATCACACCACTGCGCTCTAGCCTGGGCAACAAGAGCAAAACTCCATCTTAAAAAAAAAAGTAATTAAAACACAATTTGTTACATTCTAATTATATTTCTACGATTTACTGTTCTCTATGTTCTTAAGCTTATTTACATCTTCATTTCTGTTTGGTGAAAAATACCATATAATACTGTGCTTTTCTTCCCAAATATATGTTCAGTGAGATCATATTGATAGTTGAAATCAGCCACGGTGGGAGTATTTTACACCATGAAAATTGGTAAACCTTACAAATCAAGCTTGATTTATTATTTTGTTGATGTCCAGGGGCAGCACTTTTTTTTTTTGCAAAAGTCCAAACAGTACCATACTTCAGGCACACAGTCTGTTGCACATTCTTTGTTTTTTTATTCTTTAGAAACACTAGAAAAGAAAAGACATTCAGCTGGGTGCAGTGGCTCACACCTGTAATCCCAGCCCTATGAGAGGCCAAGGTGGGCAGGTCACAAGGTCAAGAGATAGAGACCATCCTGGCCAACATGGTAAAACCCCGTCTCTACTAGAAATACAAAAATTAACAGGGCATGGTGGCAGATAAATTGCTCACATTAATTGATTTTAATAAATACATGATGTTTTGACAAATAATTATTTTTATTTTCTTTTTACTCATTAATGTAAATGAAAATATTAGACAATATTCATGTCAAATATATTTAATGATAAATTTATTATTGAAATAGCAGATTTAAATATCATTTCAATCTCTATTTGTCAAATTATGATTGAATTATCTTAATAGTTGGTTACCAATGCCAGAGCTAGGCAAAAAGAAAGGAAAGCATTCTGTGAAAATCAATTGTCATTATCAACATTACGATAAAGACTACTGTGTATTTTTCTAATTGCGTACTGTACATTGTTTATATCAGTAATATTTGTAATAAGTTTCTGTACATATATATTCATAATTCTTTCTAGAAAGCTATTCAACATTTACTACACACCACTGATTATGGCATTTCTATTAAGAAATTCCTATCCTACCCAAGTGTAATAAAAATATTTCTTCTGAGAAGTTGGTTGGTCAATTTCCACTCTCTATATGCAACGGACTTGCCTTCTAGTAGTAGAAAGAACCACCTGTAATAAGTATAGTGGGGTTTTTATGATATATATATATTTGCTAAATTAGCCTCATTCTTTTTATCTCCTTTTACGTTTATTTCAATTGTTCCCAATGTAACTTATTTTACTGCATATGTGTAAGTCTTATTTCTCTGAGTAGGATAGGACATAAAAATAGGTATATAATTTTTTTCCCAGAGCTATTTCTATATTGATGAGATTAATAGTAAGTTTGAGTTGGCCTAGTTATTTTCAATTTAACCATTCCATAATATATATATATACTTCAAAACATCATGTGTACATGATAAACAGTTTTATATGTCTATCTTAAAAATAACTAAATTCAAAAAATATGAAAGGAGAGGTACAGGGGAAGAAAGAATCTAAAATTAAACAGAAGTCTTTTTCTGAGGGATTGTCTAGATCAAGCTCAGTGAGTTTTGCTGCAACAAAGGCGGAAGCAACAGAGGAAGAGGTGGCAGTTAGATAGAGTGCAATAGCCTGATCCATTGATTAGAGGAAAGGTAGTCATATCTTTTTGTTTTTATTTGTATCTTGTGAAGAGGCTTAAAGGTCATGTGTCTAACCTTGCGGCCATCTGATGGCATCTCTGCCAGGGTATCCTTTCATTAGTCATCCAGCCTGTGTTCAATCATCCCTAACATGGAACCCATGCCTCCTGAGCACTTCTGCCTACTGGCAAGTTTTTTATTGTACTAAGCCACAACTTTTCTCCAATTTCATCCATTGCTCCTAATCTCTTCTTTCTGGAATAACACGAAACAAATTCAATGACCCTTTCACATGACTTCCTGACAGACTTTCAAATATTTAAAGGCAGCTTTAAATTCTTCCCTGTTGCGAGATAAAAATCTACACTCTCACCTTGTCTATCTCAGTGCTTTCTTCTGAGACTACCACTCAAAAAAGTTCCCAAAAGGCCTGTATATTCTTTTAACAAAATTGGTAGATGGGCAATTCTGAGTCATTTCATTATAACAATCTTCTCACGGCATTTTGATGAAGAAGGCTAGTTTAGGAACAAGACCTGGATTGTACCTTTCGTATTACCTCTCTGACCTTGTACAATTTCTTAATCTTTAAACTTCACTAATTTCATCTATAAAGCCAGGATTAAAATAGCAGCCATTCTGAAGAGTTGTGAGAAGTAAATTAGATAAGGCATGTAAAATGCCTGAATGCTATGTGCCAGCTACTCTCTTAGATCCTTACATGTACTATCTCATTTAGTTATTTTGAGAACCTTATAAAATGGACTACTATTTTTATTCTTATTTTAGAGGTTTGAAGACTCTGTTGGAGATCTTTCATTTGCTCTTTTAGATTCACTTTTATTCCTTCACCACCCAGTACTCTGCACCAGGAGAGAGGCCTGTATGGATAACATCAAGGAGCTCTGTACCCTTTGAGTTCCTGTTGGGTTGGACCACTGGAGAATGGTGGCAGGAGATCAGAAGAGTGAGGCCGGGTATTTATTACCCAACGCAGTTACTTCCTCAATCAAAGATCATACTCTCCTCAAGGCAGTCATCTCTACACAATTCTCACTACTCTCCCACTCTTTCCTCTCAGTCCTAGGTGTGGTAATGGACATTCTTATTCGCCTCAGGGTTCTGTACTATCTTTTGTAATTTTCCTACACTCTGTTCACTGCTTTGCATATTTATTAAAGCTTTATTAAATTCTCTTCAAATTGCCCAACTCGAGATGTCTTTTGTTTCCTACAAGTTCCCTGTCTGTTAACACTGAGACACAGATCAGATTACTAGCTAGATTCCACAGCTAACAGTGGCAGGGCTAGGACAAACACCCAGGCAGGCTGTCCAAAGAGACCAGGCTTTCATTACTAAGCTTTACTGCCTCTTGCCATGTAGTGAGTGAGCAACAACTGTTTGCTCTCTCATTTACGGTGCATTAGAAAAGGTTAAAATGAAAGCTCTTTTACATTTACTGAAATCAGTGGAAATTGGAATGCATAAAAAGAGAATTAATTTTGTAAAATTTATTATGGTATTTTAAAATGCTCTTGTATAGATCTTGTCTATCCAGGACTCTGGTAACGATGACTATTTTAAGTTTGTTTTTTATTTGTTTCTCTTCAGTGGTTTCTGCCTGGTTTGCCACTAATGGCACTGAAGTGATTTTACATGGAATACATTACACAGATTATTTTTCTGTCTCTTTCATTAGATGATAGCTTCTAATAATGCAGTTCTAAGAAGTGTGGGCTACTATATCCAGATCCAGAATGTTTATATTTAGTCAAGTTACTGGCTTGTAACAACTCCTAGAAATATAGTGTTTCAAGGTAGGTAAGCATTTGCCACTAAAATACTACGTCTTATTCCTGGAAGAACTGAAACATACAATCATAATTTGAAATAAATATGAATAAGTAAACCTTAGAATCCCTTTATTGTTATTCTCATGTTTAATCCCTTGGAAGTCCTGCTTTGTGGGATATGTTTTTGTCTTTTTAGAAAAATTAAATAGTGGCTTTGTATGCTCTGGAGATCATTTTGCCCCTTTCCAATTATAACTGCATGCTACAGCAGATAAAAAGTGTGAGAAATTGAAGCTATCACTTGGTATTAAGCAATATATGTGCAGATGTCTTGGTAAAATTTTTCACTTTTTAGCTAAGTTTAGTTATCAGAATCAGAAAGAAAAGAATGAAAAGTAAAAAACATGAGTCAATATCTTCTTCTGAATTGTCCAGGAAAATTTTTCATTGTTCCTGTCATCATTGACAGTCCCCACAGACATAAACATTCTTGTTTGAACTGATTTTACCAAAGTATCTTTATTCTTGGATGGCAGAAAATCCAAAATGAATAATATTCTATGTGATAAGGGCATATTGGGAAACAATGCAATTAACTGAACATGTTTACTTACTATTGTACTTTTTTTGTCAGAATAAAAGAAAAGTGTAGTTCCTCTCAACTCTGTCCAGTAATGCTCATACTCCTGTGGGAAAGAAATCATAAGCATTATTTCATTAGTGTATATTCAACTATTTTTCTAATATTATCCTTTGTAACTTTCTTAATTGCTTGTGTGATATAAGATGTCTTCTTTATCATGGATAATTCTAATTTTTATTATTTAATTTTACTTTTAATTCTTTTCATTTTTTGAGATAGGTTCTGTGGTCTCAAGATGTTGCCCAGGCTGGACTCTTCAAAGAATGGGCTCAAGCAATTATTCTGCCTCAGCCTCCCCTCCAAGTAGCTGGGACTACAGGCACATGTCACCATGCCTGGCTTAACATTTAACCAACTCTCTCTCTCTCTCTCTCTCTCTCTCTTCTCTATTTTCTTCTCTTTTATTTTCCTTTCTCTTCTTTTTCCTTTTCCTTTTCTTTCTTTTTTCAGAGTCTTGCTCTGGCACCCATGCTAGAGTGTAGTGGCACAATCATGGCTCACTGCAGCCTTGAACTCCTGGGCTCAAGCAATCCTCCCACTCCAGCCTCCAGAGTAGCTAGGACTACAGGCCCATGTCACCACTTGATTAAATCATTCTCAAATTTATTTTAGTATAACGTTTCAGATAAGGATATACAATCGTGTCACAAAAAGATCTTTTGGTCAGTGACAAACGCCTATATGACAGTGGCCCCATAAGATACAATGGAGCTGAAAAATTCCTATCAGCTGCCATAATGTTGTAGCACAATACATGACTCAGATGTTTGTGGTGATGGTGGTAAACAAACCTACTGCACTGCCACTCAAACAAAAATATAGGACATATAATTATGTTCAGTAAATAATACTTAATAATAAGTGACTATGTTACTAGTTTATTAACTTACTATAGTATACTGTTTAATCATTGTTTTAGAGTGTACTCCTTCTACTTTTAAGAAACATAACTGTAAAGCAGCCTCAAGCACATTCTTGGAGATATTCCTAAAGAGGGCATTGCTATCATAGAGATGACAGCTCCATGCATATTATTACCCCTAAAGGCCTTCTACTGGGTCTGGGCATGGTGGCTCATGCTGTAATCCCAGTACTTTGGGAGGAAGAGGTGGGCAGATCGCTTGAGTCCAGGAATTCCAGACCAGCCTGAACAACATGGCAACACCCCGTCTCTACCTAAAAACATAAAAATTAGCCGGACATTGTGGTGTACACCTGTAATCCCAACTACTCAGGAGGCTGAGGCAGGAGAATCACTTAAACCCAGGAGATGGAGGTTGCAATGGGTGGAGATCATGCAACTGCACTCCAGCCTGGGCAACAGAGTGAGATTCCATCACGGGAAAGAAAAAAAAATTGAGACAAGATGAGAAGGTAGAAGACAATAATACTGATAATCTTGACCCTGTGTAGGCCTAGACTATTGCATGGGTTTGTGTCTTAGTTTTAAACAAACAGTTTAAAAAGTAAAAAAATAAAATATTTTTAAAATAGAAAAAGCTCACAGAATAAAGATATAAAGAAAGAAAATATTTTTGTAAGGCTGTCCAATTTTTTAAAAAATTTATTTAAGGTAAATGTTATTACAAAAGAGTCAAATAGTTAAAAAAAAACTTTACAAAGTAAAATAGTTACAGTAAGCCAAGATGAATTTATTAATGAATAAAAAGTTTTTTATAAACTTAGTGTAGCCTGAGTGTACAGTGTTCATAAAGTCTATGGTAATACCTGGTGATATTCTAGGCCTTCAGATTTACTCACCACTTACTCACTGACTTACCCAGAGAAACTACCAGTCCTGTAAGCTCCATCTGTGGTAAGTACCCTATACAGGTATACCATTTTTTCTTTTATACCATATTTTTACTCTATTTTTTCTATATTTAGATTTGTTTAGATAAACAAATGCTTATCATTTTGTCACAAGTGCCTACAGTATTTAATATAATCACATGCCATATAGGTTTATAGCCAAAAAGCAATAGGCTGTATCATATAGCCTAGGTGTGTAATAGGCTATATAATCTATGGTTGCATAAGTATACTCTGTGATGTTCACACAATGATTAAATCACCTAACAATTCATTTCTGAGACTGTATCCCCATTGCTAAGTGACTTATGACTGTAATTTGGTTTGTGTTTAAGTAGTTCATTTTCCAAAACTTTCCTCATTGATTTAAGACTTTTTATGCTATTTCAGTGGAAGCTTACACATGTCAGATGGACCAGTGAAGGGCCCAGGATAGGAAAAGCATATAATATCAACCTTCTAGAACAGATTAAAAAATTTAATAAACTAATACATGTAAAGCACTTAGAAAAGTACATGGCTCATAGTTGGGGTTCAATAATAATATATATTATCGGCATAGATCAAGAAAATGTGAGAAATTGATAATTTAACACCATCAAAACTGAACTTTAAAATTCGAATCTCATTCATGTGGTGAATATTTAATAATTAATATATTCATGTTACTCTGGATTCTATAGATATATAACTTTTTAAGTTTAAAATACTGAAATAACCTAGTCAAACTCCCATTTCATTCAAAGTGAGTTTATTTAACTTAATACAAAGAGTGATTATATTACAAAAGAATAACAAGTTTAAAAAATAAAATCCTTCGAGATCTAAAGCTTTACCTTCATATGCAACTTTTTCCAAAAATGTGTATAAAAAAAATCCAGTTATTTTAATAAACATGTTAATCATAACTTCCTTTATGGTTTAATAAGCTGATTTTTTACAGCTTATTGAACCATCGTGACATGTTGATGATTAATAAAGAAAGTCATATAAAGGGTTTTCTCTTTTATTGTACATGTGAAGATACTTTGTTTTATGATATTTTGTGTCTTCAATATTGATATATGTTTTATATTTTTTAACCAGTAAAATGTTTGTCACCTCTTGAGAATTTATATGTTTATTTTCTCAAACAATGACAACTCTATAACCCAATCTTGCTTTTAATTCCCTGGCTACCAAGAAGCTTGAGGTTAAATTCATTTTGAACTACAATCACCATTTTTTTCTTATGTTCTTGGTAAAACTCTTTTCTTTGTCTTCATGGCTAATAAGATAATATATTAGTTAGCTTCTCCCATGTAACAAGTCACCCTATAACTTAGCAGACTAAAATAAGCAAATGATTTCTATTTCTCACTGTTCTGTGGTTGGCTGATGGCTTTTCTGATCTGGGCTTACCTGGCTATGGCTGAATGGACTAGGGTGGCCTCACTCACCTGTCTAGGGTCTTAGCTGGGAAGGCAGGAACAACTGGGAAGGGAGGGACAACTGGAATCTCACTCCATCCACTCTCTTATCCTCCAGTCAGCTAGCCTAGACTGGATCGTATGCTGTCAGAAGGCTTCCCAGGAACAAGAGAGAGCAAAACCCAATGTGCAAGCTTATTGTAAGCCTCTGTGTCACATTTATCGATGCATGTCACATAACCCAATCCAGATTCAAAGGGTAGAAAATTATTGTTTGCTGTAAGTTCAATTTTAAAAAATAAAATAAAGATTAGAGAAATAGAATCAGCCTTTTTTTAGGATGAGCAGAAAAGTCACATTTCAAAGAGGGGTACATACAGTAAGACTTGAACATTGGTTGTGTGGCTGCAACAATCAACCTTAGGAGCATATTGGAATTTGGGACAAGGTATCTTTGTTCAAGCCCTGCTATGTTTTCATTCTATCCTCCCCCAAGTTGAGAACTGGTTATAACATGTCATGAACCTACTGGTGCCTCTTGAACCAAGAACAAATTACCATAGAAAAGAACAATTCAAAAGGGCATATAATTGGAATATTAGACAATAAATGGTCCTCAAAGGAGTAATTATAAAACTAGGCAAAGAGATTCTCTCTCTTGTCTGAAATCCAGATGCCCAATATATACCTGACACATCTCAGAGTCAAGCAGTTTAACAGGACAAGAAAACACATCTTAACTTCAACCTCATCCAAAGTCTTTTCTTTCCTTCTTTTTATATAGGATGCAAAGTGTTATTACTATAACAGCATCACTTTACCTGTCTTTCTACCACCATCGTATACTTTCCAATCTATTAATCTATTTATTTTTTCTGACAGAAATCTCACTCACTCTGTTGCCAAGGCTAGAGTGCAGTGATATAATCTTGGCTCACTGCAACCTGCATGCCTCTGGGTTCAAGTGATTCTCCTATCTCAGCCTCCCCAGTAGCAAGGACTATAGGCATGTGCCATCATGTCTGGCTAATTTTTCTATTTTTAGTAGAGACAAGGTTTCATCATGTTGGCCAGGCTGGTCTCAAAAGCCTGATCTCAAGTGATCTGCCCACTTTGGTCTCCCAAAGTACTGAGATTACAGGTGTAAGCCACCAAGTCCAGGCTACTTTCTATTCTGCACAGTGCTGTCAGGGTGGTTTATCTTCTTTGTAGAGGATAGGACTGAGTATCTAATAGGTGTCTTTGGGAGGCAGTATCCTCAGCTCAGCCCTTTCCTGTCCTCTCTCAGCTCAGTCTACCAGAAGATAGTGGGTGTACTGCTCTGTTCCCTGCCATATGGCAAAGGTCCTCCAAGAGGGTCGGGCTTGTGGCTCTTAATCTGAGTCAATGACTTGATGTAGCTCAAGGCTACCTAAATCTGGAGTAAAATATTAGAATAGTTTTGGACTTAAATCTAAACTACACATTGATAATTTATCAATAATAAAAGTAACTAACTGATCTTCATTTGTGTGATTTCTGTGTCCGGTTGGTTTCAAACTTGGGAGAAGAAAAATTCTAATAAAAGAGTATAAAAATGTAAAAAGGGGAAAAAACGCCAGGTGCGGTGGCTCAAGCCTATCATCCCAGTACTTTGGGAGGACAAGGCAAGCAGATCACCTGAGGTCAGAAGTTCGAGATCAGCCTAGCCAATGTGGTGAAACCCCATTTCTACTAAAAATTCAAAAATTATCCAGGAGTGGTGGGAGTGCCTATAATCCCAGCTACTCAGGAGGCTGAAACAGGAGAATCTCTTGAATCCAGTGGGTGGAGGCTGCAGTGAGCAGAGATCGCACTCTAGCCTGGGCGACAGAGCAAGACTCTGTCTGGAGGGGAGGGGGAAGCAGTGGGCGATAGGAAAAGAGAAGAGAATGTGAATGCCCATGGAGCTTCTTAGAGGCAGGGTATCACCTTGTTGGCCAGGCTGGTCTCGAACTCCTGATCTCAAGTGATCCGCCTGCCTTGGCCTCCCAAAGTGTCATTTATGTAATTTTACTAAAGTATGACTTCTAAGATCTAGTCCATCTCTAGGACTGTATGATTCCTGGAGGAAAAACATACAAGAGAAAACCCTGAAGTAAAGGCCTACCACTCTTTTTCATCTTCTTAATCAGCCTTGTAAGTACAACATTACCCTGCCATGAGGTAGAAAAACTAGTATTACTGATAGCCAGAAAAGGTTTATTGAATTCCCTCTGTATGTACATGCAGACCTCCTTTGTACTACTGAGAAAAACTATAGAGGTGGTCAGTCTCAAAAAAAAAAATGATATGAATTGTGTAGAGTTAAATAAGGGAAAAATGAGAGTTTTATGGATAAGCAAACATATTTACCTGTGGAAAGGATTAAGTGTTTATTAAATGGGAGAAAAAGCAAGTATAAAGTCACCGAGATGAAAGCAAAGGAAAAGTAAGGTTCCAAATAGCATTAGACCCTGTGAACTGCAACTACAGCTGCAAACCTAAGGACAGATCAAACTTGTATTCAGCATGCAAAGACTTACAGGTCACAGTCTTGATTTTGTTTCTAATAAAATGTAATAAATACAAGTATAATCTGAGTCATTTATAAATATCAGTCTCAATAGACATCTAGGTACCTATTAATAGCTAGAGAAATACTTAAATTAAAAAATTAAGTTTGAAGGACACATCTTTGGATGAAATACATTGGAATGAAGTACAATTTTTTCATTTTTTAACAATCATTTGTGTTAAATCACTGACATAAGAGGCTGAAATAAGACTTCTCAATTTATCACTAGCTTAACTAGGAAAGCTACAATCAAATGGAATTAAAACTTGAGTTTGAGGAGCAGAATATTCAAGTGCATCACAATAGAATCCAAGCTAGGCTCCTTAATAGATGAGGAACCTTGAGTAACCTCTGTGGCCAGAACTCACGCATTCATTTATCTGGCGTTGATTGTTTGTTTTAGAGAGACAGGGTCTCGCTCTGTTGCTTAGGCTGGGGTGCAGTGGTGCAATCATAGCTCACTGCAGCCTCGAAAACCTGGGCTCAAGTGATCCTCTCATGTCAGCCTCCTGAGTAGTTGCTATTACAGGGTGTCCCACCATGAAGGGCTAATTTTTTATTTTGTAGAAATGGGTTTTTGCTATGTTGTCTAGGCTGATCTCCAACCAACTCCTGGCCTCAAGGAATCCTCCTGCCTTGACCTCCATAAGAGCTGGGATTACAAGCATAAGCCACCATGCCCCACCTACTCACTCATTTGTGAAATGAATAAAATAATTTCTACCCAGAAGAGTTACTGTAAGGATCAGAATGATATAACACTAAGAAACTAGAATGATATTCATCATAAGTTATATCTCAAAAGATTGTATTCATATAGTCTACTTAGTCATCGAAGCAATCTATTCAGTTATGCAAGAGAATAATTATTCTTTATAGAAAGGAGAGAAGAGATTTAAAAATGTAAAAGAATAGCCCAAATTCTATAATTGGACTGATACTTTTATCTCATAACTCACCAGTCCTCTTTTCTCACTAATATAACTAGCAAAAATGAATTAAAATGCAAACTCCAGTTAGGTTTCTCTTTACCCTCTCCCCAATAAAAAACTCTCATTCTTTTTTTTTTTTCTTGTGAGCAAGTAAAGTACATTTATCTAAGGAAGAATGTTGCATAGGGGTCTCCAAAATGGGATGCATGAATTCCAAAGGTATGCAAGATGATCCACTGGGAAAGAAAATTTTAGAATATTTAATTATATTTTATTTCATCTTTCTTCATTTTTTATATATTTGAAATAATTTACATGGAATAATAGTATGGGAATATATATAATTTCTAAGTGAATTAATATTCTTATATTAGGCATCTGTGCTCAAAATGTTTTCCTGAAAGGAATGTGTTATTTTAAAAACTTGAAGATTACTGCCATAAGAACTGTGTGTAAGCTTTTCTTTATTTTTCTTTTTTTTCCTTTTTTGATATGGAGTCTTGCTCTGTGACCCACACTGGAGTGCAGTGACCCTATCTTGGCTCACTTCAACTTCCGCCTCCTGGGTTAAAGCAATTCTCCCAAATAGTTGGGATTACAGGCATGTGGCACCATGCCCAGTTAATTATTGTGTTTTCAATAGAGACAGCGTTTTGCTAAACGAATTAGAAGTGAGTAGAAGACTAGAGAAATACTACTTTGAGATAGTTATGATGACCACATACTTACATTCAGATTAATAAGACATACCACACACACTGTATTTTTAACTTTAACACATCACAAATTGAAGGAATTACGAGATTTTGCCCAAACTCTTAGTTTCAAATGATCCCAGAAAAAATGAGAATTTTTTTCTGTTTGTAAGAACTGTGATGCCACTGATATTACATCATGGCATTTAATAGCTTTTATGATCAAATACATCTTCCTATTTAATCCAGAATCCTCGTGCTGTGGTTTAAGTAAGTCTTCCCACATTATCTTTTCCATAAAGATTATGTGATTTTCGTGGGTTCTTGACCTCTCAGATTTAGAAACCTTTCGGAATTGCACGAAAACTGGTATATGTTGGTACATTTTTTTCTGAGGAAAAGCTCTTTAAATACTTAAAAGTGCCCCATCACAAAAAATGGCTATGCAATGCCTTTATAGACCGGGTTATTTCTCAGTTATATTTTTTCAAGTTTAAATGTTCTGAATAACTTTGGCAGAGACCCTACTTTACATTCTGCAGAGCCTCTCAATTTCTTCTAGCTAATCAGCTCCAAAGATGACCTGGCTATATAACTTTGGCTCACCTTCTATTCAAAGATTCCCTGGCATTTTGCTGCCAATTGCTTGGAAATTCCACTTATTTTCCTTAGATTTTTCTCATAGCTTCTATTTTCAAGTACTCTAATGATCACCAGGCTCACTCTCCTTTGAGCCATATTACTTACAGAACTCAAACTAATTTTAAGAGTATGATAAGTGATGAAAAAGGAAGAGAATGAATCTAACCTTTAATGTGAGCCAGGTGTTTTACATATGTTCCCTTTAATCCTTGAAACCACCACATAAGTAGGCATTATTGTCATCCTCTTGCTCTCTTCTCCCTGACATACAAGTAAAAGGTAGTTTGTGGCCAGGCTCACTGGCCCACACCTGTAACCCTAGCATATTGTGAGGCCAAGGTGGGCAGATTGCTTGAGCCCAGGAGTTCAAGACCAGCCTGAATAACATGATGAAACCCTTACTCTATAAACAATACAAAAATTAGCCAGGTGTGGCAATGTACCTGTAGTCCCAGCTACTCAGGAGGTAGAGGCAGGAGAATCACCTGAGCCGGGGATGTTGAGGTTGCATGAGCAGTGATTGTGCCACTGCACTCCAGCTTGGGCAATAGAGACACTGTCTCCCATACACACACACACACACACACACACAAACACACACACACACACACACAGATACTTTGCTATAAATTCAAATAGGAACACAAGTTAATTTCATTGGAAATATTTATGCCTATAGTTATTCATTCTGCTTCAAAGAAGGCTAAGAGAAGGTAAAGAGTAGAGATTTGGTAAGGAAGACAGCACTCCTACTAAATTAAGCCTCTTGAAAATAGGATCTTTGTGTTTTTTTTATTTTTCATATTCTCCAGAAACAAGAGTAATGCTTGGTGCATAGGAGGCACACAATAAATATTGCTTGAGTGAATAAATTGAACACCTACTGTATCCCAGAATTGTACCTTAGGAAGCAAGTAGCAAGTAGTATTCTCTCTATCTTATAGTTGAAGAAACAGTCTCAAGGAGACTGAGTAACCTGCACAGGATCACAAGCTGTAAGTGGCAAAACTGTCAGATAAAGACACTGTAAAATTCTTATTCTTTCTGATAACCATACTAATGACATGCCTTCTTTAACTATTAAAAAGGAGCTGCTATCATAAACAGTTATTACAAATACTTAGGAAAACATTCAATGAACAACCAAATTTAAATTACAAATTAGATTTTTTTTCCCCAACTCCCCTTTCCTAGCAAAGTGTTACTATCTGGCTTACCTGTGGTGAAAAGATTAAATTTACTTTAAAAGCATATAGGATCAACCTAAAAATATTCTAATATAACTGAAAGATAATTTATGTATGTTTAACATCCATAACAGAATACAAATTACCCTGTCTTTACTCTCAAATAAATGATCTGATAATATATGTAAGAAATGTGAATATGCTATTATAGATTTTTCATATATACAATTTTTCCATAAGTATTCATGAATCCTCAGAAAATATATTTTATTATCATTAAATATTTCTGATGGCATTTCTCAAAACTTTAAAATTTTTCTAGTTTTAGTCAATATACAATTTCATAAAATTTGACCTAAGTTAATGATTTTTTTCTTTAATAACAGGCAATTTTGGGCTTATTTCTCTAATTAATTACAAGTCATCCATAATTACAATTTTAAAAGTAACGATTTTAACTAACTATAAGTTTTAATTATTACATTAAAAAAATACAGACTGCTTCATGGATTTTCTTACAGCAAAGGTATTTATGTAACTTAGTGTACTTAATACCCAAATACTACTGTAAAAATTAAAAGTTGCTATCTTGAACAGTATTTTTAGAACACATAACTATATATAATATTAAACAATATGAAATTTGTCATTTTAACAATTTTTACAGAAGTCATTTTGAATAATTTGATCATTATAAACTTCAAATAGCTGAGAACAGGAGGAAGTTTAATTTCAATCATGATATCATTTTATCTTAATTGTACATGCCATCATTGAAGCATAGCAATAAACTGTGGAGAAAATACAAGAAACATTTTATCTCCCAAGCCAAAATCTTCTGCGATATTTAAATGAATTCTTTGGAAATTTAGCTTATTTAATTTTTTATATTAGTGCCTTAATATTACAATCTATGTTATTATATATATTATATATATGTAAACATATAGGTTTAAGTCATACATTGTATTTAAATTATGAAAAATTAGAATCATTTTTCTGAGCTCAAAGAAGAGATGATTTAATTCCAACAGAAACAAGGAGGTCTCAACACATCATATCACCATGAAATAAATATTAAAACAGAAGTCTTTTAACATTATCATCTATAGACTCACCTGGTATCCTGACCGCTTGACTAATAAAAAACCTTCAAAGTACAAAGGTAGAGCAGTAATCTTTAACCTTTCCTGGAAGATCCTACGAGGGGCTGGTTTTGGGAGCTTCTTAGCCATCATACCCCTCTCTTTGGTGTGTGGTTTGGTTTCAACTTGATCTCGTCTCAAACAAAATGAAATCTTCCTTGTGTGAGAGGAAAAGGTAACTGTTCAAAGAGGAAGTCCCGAATTGCTTTTTAACCACCAGCACTACCACCAACAGGACACACACACACACACACACACTCACATACACACACACACACACACAAACTCACTTTTTTTCCATTACTTTTTGTGAGGTAAGAAAGAACAGGTGTAGACTGACTTTTAGAGGGCAATCTCTGGGTAACCTACATGTGCTTAGATTTAAAGTAGCAAAATAAACAGAAGATTAACATCACCTGAAGATGAAAGAAACAGGAGTAGAGATTGTAAACTTTAGAGGAGACATCAACAACACAGTTATTCTTTCTACCTTTGTTTTTGTTTATTGCTGTCCATTTTTATTTGCAGAAGACATGATTTGAATAAACTCTACTTCATTAAAAATCACTTCATAGAATAATTTATTAGTACTATTTCTGTTGGTTAAATATTTCAGGGCCAAGTTTTGTGTAAATAAAAAAAATAGTTCTATCTCATGCCCATTTGATGCTTCACTAAATAAAATCACAGTTATGGGAACATGGAATATGGAATTTTTTTCTTTTTACATTTTTTTGCCAATAGGTATTACAAGTACATGAGTTTCCAATGAATACTTAGTGCTATGTTTTGAATATGTCCTCCAAAGTTTATGTGCTAGAAACTTAATCCCCAATGCAACAATGTTTAGAAATGAGACCTTTAGAAGGTGATTAAGCAATCCTCCCACCTCAGCTTCCTGAGTAGCTGAAACTATAGTCACATGCAATCACACATGGCTAAATTTTTCAATTTTTGATTTTTTGTTGAGACTGGGTCTCACTATGTTGCCCAGGCTGTTTGTTAACTCCTGGCCTCAAGTGATCCTGCTGCTTTGGCCTCCCAAAATGCTGGGATTACAGGCATTAGCCATCATACCTGGCTGAACTTTTCAATTTTAGTCAGATTTTCTCTATGTCAACAGCACACTATTTCTGCCCTGTGTCTTTGCTTCTAGTTTATCTTCCTATCATCTCTTACTTTTAGGTGAATGATGGAGCCTCTGGAGAAAAAAACAAAACAAAACAACTCTCACTTTCAAGTACTGTCTGCAAGCTACCATTTTGGCATTTTATTGTTTATGAATTTCTATAGACACTTGAATTTACAAATATGTTATATATCATATGCCACATATACTTAATTTAAAATGACCCAAGCTTAGCAAGTAGTATGACAATTCACCAAAAGATGCTCATTCTATATCATAAGTTACAGCTGAGAAGAAGAGACAAAGGCAGGCACCGTAAAAACTATGCTTTATAACTTTCCTGTTTTTTTTATTTTTTTATTTTCACAAAGAACTAAAGCATGTTTCCTGTCGGGAGCCAAAAATAAAAATAAAAATAAAAAAAAGAGAAAAGGAAACAGAGAACTAAAGCACTTTAATGCTCAATGTTTCTAATGCTTTGAGTTACAATGTGCTAAATAAGTATTAGCTTTACTATTTTTTTCATTTCCCTATAAATTTATAACTAACAGGAAGAGATAAGTTAATATTTTGATAATTTTTTTTTGAGACAGCGTCTTGCACTGTTACCCAAGCTGGAGTACAGTGGCATGATCTTGGCTCACTGTAGCCTCTGCCTCCCAGGTTCAAGCAATTCTCCTGCCTAAGCCTCCCGAGTAGCAGGGATTCAGGCACCCACCACCACTTCTGGCTAATTTTTATATTTTTAGTAGAGACAGGATTTCGCCACATTGGCCAGGCTGGTCTCGAACTCCTGACCTCAGGTGATCTGACCACCTTGACCTCCCAAAGGGCTGGGATTACAAGTGTGAGCCACCATGCCTGGCTGATAAATTTTTTTAAAGGTCATAAAACAATCAGAAGTTTTGCATGGTTTCAGCTTACATCGTCTTTTTAAGGGTACTGCACTACTTTGCAAAGCAATGACTGCCTGAAATTTAAAAATCATACCCTACATTACTTGCCAATTTTCACTTAAGGTAATTTAAGTCTTCTCAAGGGTAAAATTATAATGCAGAACCATTTTATTAAGCTTTTGAAAATCATATACAGCACTTTACAGTTTGAAAATTTATACAGCACTTTACAATTAAGAACTCACTGCGGACCTCAACAACTCATAGCATTGTAAAACTGTTCTTGTAAACATTGCTGCCACCTATCTGCACATTTCAAACGCATTTTATTAACTTTTCTATTACGGTCTATATAGTATAGATAGCATTTCTATTCAAGGATAATTTTGTCAGAAAAGGATACTTAAATGAATCTCCTTAACAGAGGGACCAACATTTTGCAGTAAAGAGTAAAAGAAAAAAAAATTACATTGTAAAATATAAACCAAAATCATGTTTATTTTACCTTAGCAAATATTGTTATAATTGCAACTATGCTACACTTTTTAGAAGAAATTCATTTTTTATATGTAATTTTTCTGACAAATAAGATAGTCATTTGCTAATAATTTCACTTTTGACTTTTGCAGAATAAATAATAAATGTTTTTGCAAAAGACTTTAGAAGTTCAGCAATTTTATTAAGGTAAAGTTCCGCCATCATTTTACTATGACAGATTTCAAACATACAGAGAAACTGAAAGACTAGTGTTAAACATACCAAAGAACTAGGTTCAATAATTGTTAACATTTTGCTATATTTATTTAACTATCTGAATTGCTGTATGATTAACAATTTCAAAATACTTAAAAATATAACAAGACAGTTTACCCCTAAATGCTTGGATATGTATATCCTAGGAGTAAGGACATTCTATTACATAAACATAATCATAACACCTAAGAAAACTTTACAATTCTCTAATATCATCTGAAAATTAATTTTTTCATCTTCACTTACTGCTTAATGCTGTTTACAGCTACTTTGTTTTGAACTAGACTCTGATCAAAGTTTACACATTGCATTTGGTTTTCATACAGTGCCTTTGAGTGTCTTTCATTTTCTCTTTCTCTCTTTTTCTCTCTCTCACAGAATTACTGAGGGATAATTTACTGTAAAAGTCACTATTTTGGTCGGATGTGTTGGCTTATGCCTTTAACCCCAGGACTTTGGGAGGTAGAGGCCAGAGGATCACTTGAGCCCAAGGGTTCAAGACCAACTTGGGCAACATAGGAAGAGCCCATCTCTACAAAAAATTAAAAAAAAAAAATTAGCAGGGTGTGGTGGTGCATGCCTGTGGTCCCAGCTATTCAGGAGGCTGAGGCAGGAGAATAATTTTAGCCCAGGAGGTCAAGCCTGGAGTGGGCCTTGATTGTGTCACTGCAGTCCAGCCTGGGCAACTGAGCAAAACCTTTCTCAAAAAAAAAAAAAGTCATCTATTTCAGGGGCACAGTTCTAATTAAGAATTTGACAGATAGATACAGTCATACAACTACCATCATAATCAAGACATAGCATATTTTCAGCACTGCAAAAATTTCGCTGATACTCCTTTACAATCTTTTTTCCCTCCCTCCTCAACCCCTGGTAACCATTGATTTGATTTCTTTTCATACAGTCATTGATGTCCAGCTTCTTTCACTTAGTACAATGCTTTTAAGATTCATCCATATTGTATATCAGTAGTTTGTTTTTATTGCTGAAGAATATTGTACTACATTGAGGTATTACAATTTGTTTATCCATTCACCAGGACAGATGTTTATGTTAAGCTGTGGGGTGGGAATGAATATGGACTCATTTCTAAGTGATTAGTTCAGTTGTGTATATTTTTGTGCTAACACTTAATGGAAGTGTTTTGATAATAAACACCCATATCATAATTATTTGATGGAAATCAAAGATCTAAAACAAAATATTCTTAGAAATAGTTTTAAGATTCACAAATTTTAAATCATCTACCTGAAACCGTAAGTAACTAAAAGTTTTTTTTTACTTAACTTTCAAGCCAAATTTCTGGATACTTTATGTTCCCCATATACACATCTAATTATGGATATGTTAATACTTGCATATACTGATATGTAAACACTCACACGTATGCACACACACCCCTTAACTAGGTAAGTAATTGTGAAAGAAAACTTCAAGATTGTCATAGCAGTTCATAAGAAGTAATCTTGATGTATTTTGGGGGGAGATTTATAATGACAAACCTGGGTTTTTAAATATTACTCCCCCTATTAATTAGCAATCCTATTTTAGGATACTAAAACCATAGTGGGGCTATTAAGTACTACAGCAAGTACATATGGAAGTAAAACCTTTGTCGGGAAACTGTGGAGTCTCCATAACTGTTTATATAAGAGTGTTGCTCCATTTTCTTTAGAACAATTCATCCTCAACACCCTTTTTGCCCTGCATTCTACAGCAGCACAAGCCATTGCATTTCAAATTTCTCAAAATAACTGTGAGAGATACTGTTTCCAGGGGAAGCAGGAGGATATAATTTTACATGTGGGACTTTACATCTATTATTGTGCTTGCTAAAATTTCTTACCCAGAGGCAGAGTGTAGTGATTAAGAGCTCAGTTCTGGAGCTGGCAACTGGAATGCCTGGGAGACAGAGTCCTCCATCCAACTGATTAAAAGGGGACTGAAACAGGGAGCCAGGCCAGGAGATTGCCAGGCAAAAAAGCACCATGAGTCTCCAGCACAGCTGTTTCAGCCATGCAGTGGGTCTCCGCATGTGAACTCACACAAATGTGGGCACCGGTTCAACTGGTGATTGGAATGCCTGGGAGACAGAGTTGCCAGTTCAACTGAAAAAAAAAAGGGGTCTGAGGCAGGGAGCCAGGTGATCAGGCTCAGCTGGTTCCACCCCTACAAAGACCAGCAATCTGAAATGTTCTAGATTGAGAGTTTCACAGCAAGCACAGCTGAACCCAGGACTGTCCAGCTCTGTGGGGGAGGGGTGTCTACCATTACGGAGGCAGTCCACCACTATGGAAGTAGTCTGCAATTGCTGAGGTAGTCCGCCATTGCTGAGGCTGTCCACCATTGCCGATGCAGTCTGCCATTACAGAGGCAGGCCGCCATTGCCAAGGCAGTTCTGACTATACCCCTATAAACAGGAGTGCAGGGAAGTTCACATAGTAGCTGGGCAGAGCCCATGGCAGCTCAGCAACACCTCTGCTGGCAGCTGTGACTAGGCTGCCTCTTCGCTGGGCAGGGCATCCCTTAAAAAAGGCAGCAGCACAGCAGGAACTTATAAATAAAGGCCTACCTTCCCAGGACAGAGCACCTTGGGAAAAAAAAGGCAATTATGAGTTCTGCTGCAGCAGACTTAAACGCACCTGCCCAGCAGCTCTGAATGGAAAAACAGAGCTCACAGCTCAGCATTTGAGCTCCTATAAGGACAGAGTGTCTCCTCAAGCAGCTCCCCGACCCCAGTATTTCCAGAGTCACCTCATAAAGGAGAGGTCCAACTGACATCTGGCAGGTATCCTTCTGGGACAAAGATAGCAGAAGAAGAAACTAGCAGCAACCCTTACTGTTCTGCAGCCATTGCAGGTAATCCCCAGGCAAGTAGGGTCTGGAGTGGACCTCCAGTAGGCCTATAGCAGAGGGGCCTAACTGTTAGAAGGAAAGCTAAGAAACAGAAAGAAATAACTTCAGCATCAACAAACAGGATGTGAACTCAGAGACCCCATCTGAAAGTCACCAACTACAAAGACCACAGGTAAATAAATCCACAAAGATGGGAAGAAACCTTTGCAAAAAGGGTGAAAACACCCAAACCCAGAATGCCTCTCCTCCTCAAAGAGATCATAACTCACCAGCAAGGGAACAAGGCAGGATGGAGAATGAGTCTGATGAATTGACAAAAACAGGCTTCAGAAAGTGGGTAATAAGAAACTTTTCTGAGCTAAAAGAACATGTTCTAACCCAACGCAAAGAAACTAAGAACCTTGAAAAAAGGTTTGATGAAATGCTAATGAGAATAAACAGCTTAGAGAGGAATATAAATGAATTGATGGAGCTGAAAAACACAAAACAAGAACTTCGTGAAGCATACACAAGTTTCAATAGTTGAATTGACCAAGCAGAAGAAAGGCTATCAGAGGTTGAAGATCAACTCAATGAAATAAAACAAGAAGGGAAGATTAGAGAAAAAAGTAAAAAAAAAAAATGAACAAAGCATCCAAGAAATATGGGATTATGTGAAAAGACCTAATCTACGTTTGATAAGTGTACCTGAATGTGATGGAGAGAATGAATCCAAGCTGGAAAATACTCTTCGGGATATTATCCAGGAAAACTTCCACAAATTAGCAAGGCAGGCCAATATTCAAGTCCAGGAAATACAGAAAACACCACAAAGATATTCCTCAAGAACAGCAACCCCAAGGCACATAATCATCAGATTCACCAGGGTTGAAATGAAGGAGAAAATGCTAAGGGCAGCCAGAGAGAAAGATTGGGTTACCTACAAAGGGAAGCCCATCAGACTCACAGCAGATCTCTCAGCAGAAACCCTACAAGCCAGAAGACAGTGGAGACCAACATTCAATATCCTTAAAGAAAAGAATTTTCAACCTAGAATTTCATATCCAGCCAAACTAAGTTTCATAAGCAAAGGAGAAATACAATCCTTTACGAACAAGCAATTATTCAGAGATTTTGTCACCACCAAGCCTGCCTTACAAGAGCTCCTGAAAGAAGCACTAAACACAGAAAGAACAACCCCAGTACCAGCCACTCCAAAAACATACCAAATGGTAAAGAGCATTGACACAATGAAGAAACTGCATCAACTAATGGGCAAAACAACCAGCTAGCATCAAAATGGCAGGATCAAATTCACAAATAACAATATTAACCCTAAAGGTAAATGGGCTAAATGCCCCAATCAAAAGACACAGACTGGCAAATTGGATAAAAAGACAAAATCCATCAGTGTGCTGTATCCAGGAAACCCATCTGACATGCAAGGATACACATAGGCTCAAAATAAAGGGATGGAGGAAGATCTACTAAGCAAATGGAGAGCAAAAAAAAGAGAGTTGCAATCCTAGTCTCTGATAAAATAGACTTTAAACCAACAAAGATCAAAAGAGACAAAGAAGGACATTACATAATGGTAAAAGGATCAATGCAAGAAGAGCTAACGCTCCTGCATATGTATGCACCCAATTCAGGAGCACCCAGACACATAAAGTAAGTTCTTAATGACTTATAAAGAGACTTAGACTGCCACACAATAATAGTGGGAGACTTTAACACTCCACTCTCAATATTAGACAGATCAATGAGACAGAAAATTAACAAGGATATCCAGAACTTGAACTCAGACCTGGACCAAACAAACCTAATAAGACATTTACAGAACTCTCCACCCCAAATCCACAGAATACACATTCTTCTCAGCACCACATCACATCTACTCTAAAACTGACCACATAATTGGAAGTAAATCACTCTTCAGCAAATGCAAAAGAACGGAAATCATAACAAACAGTCTCTCAGACAACAATGCAATCAAGTTAGAACTCCGAATTCAGAAACTAACTCAGAACTGCACAGCTTCATGGAAACTGAACAATTGGCTCTTGAATGTTGAGTAGATAAATAATAAAATGAAGGAAGAAATAAAGACGTTCTTTGAAACATACTAGAATCTCTGGGACACATTTAAAGCAGTGTCTAGAGGAAAATATATAGCAATAAATGCCCACATGAGAAGTAAGGAAAGATCTAAAATTGACAGCCTATCGTCAAAATTGAAATAGCTAGATGGGAAAGATTAAAAAAAAACCTCAAAACCTAGCAGAAGACAAGAAATAACTAAGATCAGAGCAGAACTGAAGGAGACAGAGACAAAAAAAAAAACCCTTCAAAAAAATCAATAAATGCAGGAGCTGGTTTTTTGAAAAGATCAACAAAATACACAGACTACTAGCCAGATTGATAAAAAAGAAAAGAGAGAATAATCAAATAGATCCAATAAAAAATGATAAAGGGGATATCACTACAGAGTCCACAGAAATACAAACCACCATCAGAGATTACTACAAACAACACTATGCACATAAACTGGTAAACCTGAAAGAAATGGATAAATTCCTGGACACTTGCATCCTCCCAAGCCTAAACCAGGAAGAAGTTGAAACCATGAATAGACAAATAACAAGAGCTGAAGTTGAGTACCAACCAAAAAACGCCCAGGTCCAGATGGGTTCACAGCCGAATTTTGCCAGACATAGAAAGAGGAGCTGGTACTACTCCTTCTGAAACTATTCCAAACAATCCAAAAAAAGGGAATCCTTCTCAAATCATTTTATGAGTCCAACATCACCCTGATACCA
The DNA here is from genome assembly GCA_963574635.1 of Cheracebus regulus. NCBI lineage: Eukaryota > Metazoa > Chordata > Mammalia > Primates > Pitheciidae > Cheracebus > Cheracebus regulus. The sequence continues at coordinate 51,701 of CAUYQU010012350.1, forward strand.
AAACCCAGCAGAGACTGAACAAGAAAAGAAATCGTCAGGCCAATATCCATGATAAACATAGATGCAAAAATTTTCAATAAAATACTGGCAAACCAATTGTAACAGCACATCAAAAAGCTTATCCATCACGATCAAGTAGGCTTCATCCCAGGGATGCAAGGCTGGTTCAACATATGCAAGTCTATAGACATAATTCACCATATAAACAGAACAAAAGACAAAAACCACATGATGATCTCAATGGATGCAGAGAAGGCATTCAACAAAATTCAATAGTCCTTTATGCTAAAAACTCTCAATAAACTAGGTATTGATGGACTGTATCTCAAAATAATGAAAGCTATTTACGACAAACCCACAGCCAATATCATACTGAATGGGCAAAAGCTGGACGCATTCCCTTTGAAATCTGGCACTAGACAAGGTTGCCCTCTGTCACCACTCCTATTCAATATATTATTGGAAGTTCTAGCCAGAGCAATTAGGCGAGAAAAAGAAATAAAGGGTATTCAGTTAGGAAAGAAGGAAGTCAAATTGTCTCTATTTGCAGACAACATGATTTTATATTTAGCAGACCCTATCTTCTCAGCCCAAAATCTCTTTCAACTGATAAGCAACTTCAGCAAAGTCTCAGGATACAAAATGAATGTGCAAAAATCACAAGCATTACTATACACTAATAACAGACTTAAAGAGAGCCAAATCAAGAATGAACTGCGATTCACAATTGCTACAAAGAGAATAAAATACCTAGGAATACAACTAACAAAGAATATAAAAGACCTCTTCAAGGAGAACTACAAACCACTGCTCAAGGAAAGAAGAGAGGACACAAACAGATGGAGAAACATTCCATGCTCATGGTTGGGAAGAATCAATATCGTAAAAATGGCCATATTGCCCAAAGTAATGTATAGATTCAATGCTATCCCCATCAAGCTACCAATGACCTTCTTCACAGAAATGGAAAAAAACACCTTAAACTTCATATGGAACCAAAGAGAGCCCACATAGCCAAGTCAATTCTAAGCAAAAAGAACAAAGCTGGTGGCATCATACTACCTGACTTTAAACTATGCTACACAGCTACAGTAATCAAAACAGCATGGTACTGGTACCAAAACAGAGATACAGACCAATGGAACAGAACAGAGGCCTTGGAGGCAACTCCACACATTTACAATGATCTGATCTTTGACAAACCTATCAAAAACAAGCAATGGGGAAAGGATTCCCTGTTTAATATATGGTGTTGGGATAACTGGCTAGCAGTGTACAGAAAGCAGAAACTGGACCTCTTCCTGACACCTTACACTAAAATTAACTCCAGATGGATTAAAGACTTAAGACCTAACACCTTAAAAACCCTAGAAGAAAACCTAGGCAAAACCATTCAGGACATAGGCATAGGCAAGGACTTCATGACCAAAACACCAAAAGCATTGGCAACAAAAGCCAAAATAGACAAATGGGACATAATTAAACTCCAGAGCTTCTGCATAGCAAACAAAACAATCATTAGAGTGGATCGGCAACCAACAGAATGGGAAAAAATTTTTGCAATCTACCCATCTGACAAAGGGCTAATATCCAGAATCTACAAAGAACTAAAACAGATTTACAAGAAAAAAACAGACAAGCCCATTCAAAAGTGGGCAAAGAATATGAACAGACACTTTACAAAAGAAGACAGATATGAGGCCAACAAACATATGAAAAAATGCTCATCATCACTGGTCATTAGAGAAATGCAAATCAAAACTACATTGAGATACATCTCACGCCAGTTGGAATGGCGATCATTAAAAAATCTGGAGACAACAGATGCTGGAGAGGATGTGGAGAAATAGGAACACTTTTACACAGTTGGTGCGAGTGTAAATTAGTTCAACCATTGTGGAAGACAGTGTGGCAATTCCTCAAGGACTAGAAATAGAAATTCCATTTGACCCAGCAATCCCATTACTGGATATATATCCAAAGGATAATAAATTGTTCTATTATAAGGACACATGCACACGAATGTTCATTGCAGCACAGTTTACAATAGCAAAGACTTGGAACCAACCCAAATGCCCATCCATGATAGACTGGACAGGGAAAATGTGGCACATATATACCACGGAATACTATGCAGCCATAAAAAACGATGAGTTCATGTCCTTTTTAGGGACATGGATGAACCTGGAAACCATCATTCTCAGCAAACGGACACAAGAACGGAAAATCAAATACTGCATGTTTTCACTCATAGGTGGGTGTTGAACAATGAGAACACATGGACACAGGGAGGGGAGCATCACACACTGGGGTCTGCAGAGGGGAACTAGGGGAGGGACAGCGGGGGGTGGGGAGTTGGGGAAGGATAAACACAGGGAGAAATGCCAGATACAGGTGATGGGGAGGAAGGCAGCAAACCACATTCCCATCTATGTACCTATGCAAGAATCTTGCATGTTCTTCACATGTACCCCAAAATCTAAAATGCAATAAAGAAAAAAATACACACACACACACACACACACACACACACACACACACACACACACACACACACACACAATCTTGGGACCAGAAAGTTGATTTCACTCTGTTTTATTGGATCAGGTTCTCACAGTATTAAAAACCATTAGGGTCATTGTCCAGGTTTTGGAGTCAGGGGGACCCAGGTTTGAATCCCCTGGTTTGGGCACCCAGAAGCTGTATAAACTTAGTTAGGCAAGTCATTCCCACTCTATCACAGAAGCCTGAGTTTCTTGGTTTGTAAAATCGGGATGTCACAGAGCCTGCTTCAAGGGGTGACTGTGAGGATTAAATGGGATGAAAAGAAAGAAGAGCTCAGTTCTGAAGTTAGAATTCTTGGGATAATATTCCATTCTGCCATTTAGCGGTAATGTGATCTTCGTCAAGATACTTATCTTTCTGTGTTTCAGTGCCCTTATTTATAAAACAGAAATATTAATTGTTCTCTTCAATGCATGTGAAGCGTTTACAGAACTGGGCATAGAGTATGCACTCAATAAATGTTAGTGTTTATTATTATCTATTCCAAATGAGACAGCAGTAAATTATATATAATATAAACTGATAAAACTGCCAAACATGGTAAAAAAAGTCTCTGCATTGACACCAATAGCTTTATTATTGAATTCTTACTAAGCTCCAAACACTGTTCTTAGATCTTAACAGGAATTAATTATAACATCTCAACAATTTTAATATTATTCTCAGTTTACAGACAAGAGAATTAAGGAACAGATAATGTACTTGCCCACGATGGCAGAATTAATGGAATGGAGTGCAATCCAGGCCCAATTTCAGAGTTCATAGTTCCTCTTTCTTTCCTATCAAAAAATAAACATAAAATTAAAAAATTGGCTTTCATAGATAACAGCATTTGTTAAAGCAAGCTCCACTTCTGATTAATGTATTTATTCAATTAGTAAACTATTTTCTGATTAAAATTTTCTTGTAATTTTTAATTAAATAAAATAAGACACAGCTTCATCAAGTGACACACTGGTCAGGTAGGAAGAAGTCTTCAGAGCACCTAATTTAGACTTCCATTCTATCACTATGGAAACACCCAGAATGGCGCCACAGTTTTGTCCTAGATGACATAGCTAGTCGATCCTGGCAGGTTTCAGGATTCTGTATAAAATTCTTTTCAGTACGTTATACATAAATGATAGATATTTACGTGGGTCATTTGTTGGCAATGCATCACCAAAATATCACCCACATATTTGAAAAATAATACAAGCCATCATCACCATTATTATACAGTTCAATTATTTTCAGAGATGATGTTTAGATGGGCTGGGCGTCGCTGACGAATCTGCATTAGAAAAATTTCTTCAAAAAGAGATTCTATTCAAATAAAGTCGTCTGCAATTTCTACCTCTCATTCTTCCAAGTATTACTTACTATCCCTTAACAGAACTGTTGAGAAGTTTTATATTGGGCACAAGGGGCGGTTGCCATGACCGTACCTTCCAAATAAAGGCCCAGTCTCACACCCGTCACTACCTAGGAGTTAAGGAAGGGAGGTGGGAAGAACAGAGCGGCTGGAGGCAGGGAGGGCGGGGCTGCGGGCGGGAGGGCCGTTGGCCAGGAGCCTGAAGGGGCGAGACCACTAACCGCTTGCTTCCTATTGGACGGCGCTGTCGGGTTTGCGCATGTGCCGCCCGGTTCAAACCCGGCTCGCGCTGTTTCTGTTTGTTGAGGGCGGAGCCAATGGGCGGGCTGCGTTGTTAGCGTGCGCCTTCCGGACCGTCGCTGTCGCCGCCGTCGCCTTCAACTTAAAGGTGTTGCTTGGCTGCCGCCTCGTAATCCTACGACTAGTTTCTTGCCCGGCCTCCTGGAGCTGTGGCCCGTGTGGATTTCCACCTCAGACCTCTGCGCAAGCTCAGCGGGGCCGGAGCATGGCTGCCTCGGGTCTGGTAAGGGTGGGCCCGGCGCTGCAGGCGAGCGGTTGAGCGCCTGGAAGGGGTACGGGGCACGGGGCACAGGCGCCCGAGACGTGAGAGATGTTAACGCGGGGCTGGGGCTGTAGTCTCTGACGGATTTCAGTGGGAAAGCCGCAGGAATATTTGAAATGAAGTGTCATCATTTGTCGATAGTCAGAGTTAATCTTTTGTACTTTTAAGTTTTCATGTCGTCATTTCGTCTATGCCGACGTCTTAGTTTTGAGAGGTGCTTGTGAGTCCTGCTTTTTAGTCTAGCTGCAGTTTCTAGGCCTCCAAATACTTTGCTGCCCATAGTAGGAGTATTGAAACGCCTTAAAAGTGTACCTTTGCATCACACTCGCTAGTTGGGAGGAGCACATTATGTAACAACTATGTCTGGAAATAATCTGACATTTTCAGTTCTTCTGTCAAAGTGATGGCCTTATATGCAGTTCTTGTGGCTGATATTTATGGGGCATCAGTTATTGACAAAGGCTTCTGAAAGACACTTATTAGTTAAAAGGTGCAAGCTGCGGATGACTAATGGAGGCAGCAACTCATATTTTGTGTTGGTGATATACTTCTCTTTCAGGATCATCTCAAAAATGACTACAGAAGAAGATTTTGTCGACCTTCCAGGTGATTTATATACTTAAACTTTTAAGATTATTTTTATTACCATCTTTATGTAGTAGATTTTTAAATGAAGAAAGGAAAAACTATCACCTCTGACTAAAATAATGATTTCTTTGCCCACTTAAGAGTAGTTTTCTTAGTTATTTTATGCTAAAAGAGGAATGTTAATGCAAGCAGTGCAGTGACTTTGTGGCAGTGAAAGAAGAAATCCACCTGATACAATAGTGGAACCAGGAAGAGACAGCCTCAATTCTGACTACATGACTGCCATGGGAAAAGGATTTTGTAGCATGAATCAAATGGTAAAATTAGAAATATGTAGCTTATTCAGTGGGTCAAAAAGAAAAATAATACATGCTGTCATGCATTTATTTGTTGGGTGCTTATTTGGGTTGTTTTCATACTTTTAATTGTAAAACCTGTTAAAAGTACATTTTCTAGTTAAATATTTAATAGTAATAGGATGAAAAGTGTGTTTTTAAAAGTGAAGATGTTATTGTGAATAACATCTTGTTTATTGAGCTGTGATTTTAAACACAAAGTATTTCCGATGGGGCACAGAAATACTTTCTTTTCCTTACAAGAAGCTTTCATTTCTATTGGGAAAATGTACGTTTGTGAAATAATTTAATGGACAAAAATTTCTACTTTTAATACTGAAGTAATGACTTGTATATTATAGAGAGTAGGCCTATATATAATTAGGCATTAACTTGCAGTATAGACAGCCATTTAAGAAATAAGGGATTTGTGTGTTGTTGATATTAAGGAAAGCTTTGAAGTTGTAGTGTAACTTAGGTGAATCTTGAATAGGGATTTAAAGACTAAGATAAAGTACATTGCAGACAAACAAAGTAACTTAAAAAAGGAACCAAAGTAGGAATACATATATTTGTCACTAGCAGAGAGACCTGATTTAAGAAGGTGAATATGTTGGGTAGAAGTGGAAAATGACCATATGAGTTGGATTGAGCCAGAAAATGGATATGTTAGATTTTAGGCATTTATTATAGGCTTGAATAAGCTGTCCTAAATCGTCCGTGGAATAAGGGCTGTCTGATGTAAAAACACACACACACATACACACATTTAAAAAAGCAAAGATGTTTGATGTTTACAAGATAGCTTAAGAAAGGAGTTGTAGTAGTCTAGACATGATGGAGGTGCTTTTATGCTAAGGTAGTAATGACAAGGGGGAAGAAAAGATGAATTTGATAAATTTTGAAAAAGCTTTTGTCTAGACTAGTGTGACCTGTGTTTTAATAGTGACTCTCTGCATTATCACCTTTGACAAATCTATCTTTTTGGATCTCATCCATGAAATAGGTAATAGCAGAAGTATGTTTATAGTTGGAAATATATGCACCTGTAGGTGGTATTCTGGGCTGGTGTCAAAGGCAGAATTTATAATAGTGACCTATATTCTGGTAGAAAGCCAGCCACTAATACTAATTAAGTTTACAAACTGAGGCAGGCCATTTGACCAATTTGGCTTTCAGTTTGCCTATCTGCAAAATGAGGGCACAGGATTCAGCTAGTGTTTTTTTAACTAGATTCGCGTATCAGAATTATCTCAATCACCCTAGAAAATCTGATTAAATTGGTCTGTGGGAAGTGACCAAATATGTGTATTTCTGCAAAGCTACAAAAGTAATTTTATGCATCTCTTTGGATGATAATTATTGGACTGATGATTTCTGAGATGTTGCAGTTATAAAACTTTATGATGGATGACCTGATAATGCATTGTGGCTCACAACCTTTAATTACTTTATATATAGTACTTTTCAAGCTTTCAAGAATAATAGAAATTTTGTAGATCAGGGATCAGTTAACTTTGGCTGATAGTCCAGCCAAATGTTTTGTCACAGGTTTTGTTTCAGTTTTATTGAAATACAGGCATGCCTCTTTGTTTACATATTGTTTGTGGTTGCTTTTGGGTTAGAATGGGAGAATCAACTGGTTGTGACAGAGACCATATAGTTCACAATCCTAAAATATTTACCGACTGGCCTTTTAAGCAAAAGTTTGACAACCCTGTTAGAGATGCATGTCAAAATTTTATACTGATTGAAATCCAGATGTCCTTCAACAGGTAAATGGTTGAACACTGTGGTATACATATAGCGTGGAACACTACTTGACTCTAAATAGCAAAGAAATATTGATACATTCAACTTTGATTGATCTTCATAGAATTGTGTTGATTGAAAAAAGCCAGGGCAAAGGATGCATACTATATGATACTAGTTACGTTTAATTTTTTCCAAATGACAGAATTTTAGAAATAGAGGACAGATTAGTGGTTGCCAGAGGTTAGGAATGAGAGGAAGCAAGAAGGAGGAGAGAAAAAGGTGGTTATGGTTATAAAAGGACAATAGAAGATCTTCGTGATGAAGGAACTATTCAGTATCTTGACTCTGGTTTTATATGAACCTGCAGATGTGATACATTGTGTAGAAATAAATATACATAAACATGAACACATTCAGAAATAAGTACATGTAGAACAGGAGAAATCAGAATAGCATTGGTAGATTGTGTCAGTATCAGCGTCCTGGGGGTGATAATATGCTATAGTTTTGTAAACTGTCAGCACTGAGGAGAACTGGGTAAAGTGAACAAAGAATTTCTATTATTTTTTATAACTGCATGTGAATCTGTAAGCTCAATATAATTTTTAAATAAAATTTATGTTGATTCATAAATTGTTAATTATTGATACTGAATCAAAAATGCATTTGAGAACTTATAGGGAGGAATATGTTACTTGGAGATGTAACTGTAAAGTCTGTTAAAAAAGCACTTCAGGACTGATTGGCTGTTCAACTAAGAAATGTAATTGTTAATGTAGATTATGATATACTAATTCTTATTAGGAAAGAAAGAGTTCATTAGAGGGAACTCATAGACCCCCAAGTACTTGTTTTATCTTCAGATGGTAAAGATATTTTACATATTAAGTTAATTAATATTTTGTAGTGAGATCTGGAATTTTCAGGTAATGGTAATATAAACAAATAGCTTCTGAAAATGATGGGTTATATTTTCTCTTTCTTTATTAGGGCACGGGACATTAACACAGAGCAAGGCCAGAATGTTCTGGAAATCTTACAAGACTGTTTTGAAGAAAAAAGTAAGGCTTCATTTCAAGATGGAATTTGAGGGTTAGGTGGATGAAAATATGAGTTTGTCATGGTAATTAATATCAAATGCAGCAAATATGGTCTAGGGTTTAAATATACGTAAAGTATTTTCCCTAGAATTTTGAGTTCATATATAATGCTTTGTGTACCTTCTGGTATACTTAGGATAATACTGACAAAAATAACAATAATTTGACAATAATTTGTCATCCCCTTTAGTTCACATTAGATTTCTGTGATCTGGAAGTCCATACATAATTACCATACACAAGAAAAAATATTTATGTTTTTGAGACATAGTCTCGTTCTGTCGCCCAGGCTGGTGTGCAATGTTACTATCTCAACTCCCTGAAGCCACCGCTTCCCAGGTTCAAGCAGATTCTATTGCCTCAGCCTTCCAAGTAGCTGGGATTATAGGTGTGTGCCACCACGCCTGGCTAATTTTTATTTTTATTTTAGTAGAGATCAGGTTTCACTTTGTTGCCCAGGCTGGTATCAAACTCCTAGCCTCAAGTGACCTGCCCACTTCAGCCTCCCAAAGTGTTGGGATTATAGGTGTAAGCCACTGCACCCAGCCAGAAAAAATACTTCATATAATGAAAATAGATGTGTAGAATTCTTGAGATCGTTAGAGAATTTGGGATAATCTTTGGTGATTTCTATGCCTGTTTAAGGAAGTCGTGAATTATAGCAAATACTTTTCCAGGTACTGATTAGCATCAGCAGGTACTGGAATAAGAGGAAGCCAGCCAAAGAAATAGGGGCAGAAAAGAATGTTTTCTATACAAGCTCTCTGGCGTATATTGATACTCCAGGTGTTTTGTTTTTCTTTTTCTTGATGCTTCTCAGGAACATTTGAATATTGAATTAATGTCTCTACTTGACTTAAGCTAATTGTGGTCAGTGAGTCAACAGATGGTTCTTCACATGCCATATACAGCTACTTTTAATTGTAACTAATAGATATCACATTATATCTTGTTTCTGAAAATTTTGTACTTTTGTTTTAGGTCTTACCAATGATTTTAGTACAAATTCTGTAAAATCAGTGCTTTATTCAACACCCAAAATAAAAGACACTTGTATTCAGTCACCAAGCAAAGAGGTAAGTGATAAAGGAGAGCTGGTATAGGTTTAATATTTTAATGAATGAAGGTATGCACAATATACTTACGTATATTTTAGTTGTTTGCAAGTCTTATTCTTGAAAGGGAATTCTGTATTCCCACTGACTTTCTTTAGAATTTGAGGATATTTTGTGAAAAGTTTTGTTTGATATTTTCTGTGTTGGAATTGGGGTTATGGGAATTAGAATTATCAAATTATTACAAACATTTTTCACTTCTCCTAAAATAATACTCAAATTAGGTTTTTAGGAAAATAGGCAGGGATTTAAGTTGCTTTTCAGGTTGGCAGGTTTGGTTATATTCTAAAAAATGAAGGCACTACCTTGCTGTAAAGGGAAATCAGTCTTTTGTTGATTATATATTTTAAATGTTTACTGTTAGTTTGATCAGAAATAAAGTATTGGTTGACTTAACTATACTAAATAGCAGACTTTCAAATAAAGTATTTGAAGCTAATCTAAGGCAAATTATTCAAAAGCACAGTACTAATTAGAAAAATCATACAGTGCTAGAAGTAGCATTTACTAGAAAACTGTAAGAGGCTGTCAACATATTAAACATACGTAGCCTTTTGGCTCCAAGGAATGAAGACAAAACCATTTCTTTCAGAATTGAGAAGACTTCTGAAACATGGTAAATTACGTTGGTTTTTGAAAGTTAAAGCAACTTTAGGTTTTCTGGGATAAACTTAACTTGGTCATAAAGTATTAACTTTTTTGATTAGGTTTGCCTAATATTGAAGATGTTTGCATCTATGTTTATGAACAATACTGTCTTTTTTTCTTAAAATGTTCTTATAGGGCTTTGGTATCAAGGTTATGCTAGAGGTTCTTCTAGTTAGGATGTCGTAAGTCACAGAAGGCTAGCACTCCTGCTACAGCAGCTATTTTAAAAAACGCAAACTAATTTTATTTTTAGAGACCTGAGGAACTGTGGAAACAATAAAGACTAGCAAAATATAGTCTGTAGCTAATTTTCTTCCCTTCTAAGGCAAAATTCTTCTCTACTCTACTGTGTTCTGTTACTTATGGAGGTTTTCCACTCTGGCTGGTAGGTACAGGCATTGTTTTAGGTCCTGTATGAATGGGAGGATATTCCCCCTCAAGGCTTTGAGTAGTTCTTTCTCTGGTTTTCTCACAACACATTCTCTGTTCAAATATTTGATTGAATGCTTAAGAGAGATCTGTACATTCTGAAGTTTTCTCTGTGTAACTGTCTCCCATCCAGTATTTTACCTTGTAAATTCTAACCACCTTGGTCTTCCTGAATCCTCAGCTTTGGCTCCTCAACTGAAGATTTCCACTGTGTGTCACATCCTGGAAATGGGTGGATTCAAGGGTTCAATTTATTTGTTTCCCATCTCAAGAATCATTCTCTTTGTTTTTCAATTTCATATTTCTTGAGAATCTTGTATGTTTTTTCTCTTTTTAAAATTTAAAGGTGGGGGGTGGGGAGTTGGGGGGAAATAGCATGGGGAGAAATGCCAGATATAGGTGAAGGGGAGGAAGGCAACAAATGACAATGCCACGTGTGTACCTATGCAACAATATTGTATGTTCTTCACATGTACCCCAAAACCTAAAATGCAATAAAAAAAAATAAATAAATAAAATAAAATAAAATGATAATGAAGAAATGTAAACAACAAAAAAAAAAATTTAAAGGAGGGTAAATATGGTCCCTTTTGAGACATTGTGCTCTAAAGTCAAGGTCCACTGCAATGACTCTAAATTACTTTGGGCCAAAGAAGAAAGCATTTTGGGAATGCAAAATATTCTGAACCAAATGAAAACAATAATATGAATTATCAGAACTTGTGAGATTTAGCTAAAATAGGGTTAGAGGGAATTCATAACTTTAAATGAATATTAAGAAATAAATGTTCAAAATAAGGGTTCTCCTCTGTGTTTATATTGCCTTGTAAAATGTGTTGTTCGGTATTTTATCTTTCTCTTTTCTCCTGAATTGTTTGAGTCAATATTGTTTCTTTCTTAAATATTTGATGTTATTCATAGTTTTATCTTTGTGAAAGTTTTAAAATATGAATTTATTTGTTGATTTTTCCTTTTCTGAGACAGGATTTCACTCTTTAGCCCAGGATGGAGTGCCATGGTATGATCACAGCTCTGCAGCCTTGAACTTTTCCTGGGCTTAACCCTTCCGTCTCAGCCTACTGAATAGCTAGAACTATAGATGCATGTCACCGTGCTGGACTGTTTATTTACTTTTCACAGTCTTGCTTTGTCACCCAGGCTGGAGTGCAGTGGTGCTATCTCAGCTCACTGCAACCTCCGCCCCCTAGGTTCAAATGATTCTCCTGCTTCAGCCTCCTGAGTAGCTGAGGTTATAGGCGCCAACCTCCACACCAGGCTAATATTTGTATTTTTAGTAGCGATGGGGTTTCACCATGTTGGCCAGGCTGGTCTCAAACTCCTGACCTCCAGTGTTCTGCCTACCTTGACCTCCCAGAGTGCTGGGTTCACAGGCGTGAGCCACTGCATCTGGCCATTTTAAAATTTTTCTTTACAGAGGCAGGGTTTCAGTATGTTGCCAAGGCTTGTTTCAAACCTATGGGCTCCATCAGTCCTCCTGCCTCAGCCCCCCAGAGCATTGGGATTACAGGCATGAGCACTGCACCTGGCCTCACTTTTGTTTTCTTATGGAATATAATATATTAAAATTCAGAAATTGCATGTATATTTCATTGAATTTTTACAACTGCTACCTAGATGATGATATAAAACATGAAAGATTTAGATTTTTACTTAATAGTTTCATTAGACAATTTAGATTTTTTATTTTCCTTTTTTTGGAAAGTTTTACCTAATTTTCTTTTTTTAGGGATTTATTCATTTTGTTTAAAATTTCCAGTTTATTTGGATAATGATAGTGTTGTTTTGTAATGTCTTTTTATAGTACTTTAATGTTTGTAGGACCTATAGTTATATACTCTTTTTCATTTCTGACATTGGTTATTTATACCTTATCATTTTTTTTTTTTAATTAGAGCTAGGGATCTTGCTATGGTTGCCCAAGCTGGATTAGAACTCCTGGGCTCAAGTGATCCTCCCTAAGCTAAGTAGTAGCTGGGACTACTGCTCATGAGGCACATGTCACTGTGCTTGCTGTGCCTTGTCTTTTTCATTGATTGATTTTGTCAGGGATTATCAAAGTTTTGGTCTTTCAGAAAACAAGTTTGGCTTTGTTGATCCTCTCATTTGCTTGTTTTTAGTTTCACTTTTTTTTCTTAATTTTATTTTTCATATATTCTTTATTTTTATATTATTATTATTTTTCTAATCCTTGAGATGGATGCTTCCAAACAACAGAGACTTTGTAGGTGTTAGGGTTTTTTTTCAGGTAGGGCCTTTCCATGCAGCAAGCTTGGCCCAGGCCTTCCACATAAGAAGTGGAATTTGTTTACTTGATTTGAAAATAAAGTGTTAATCAGACTTAAGACTTACCTGTCTTACTAGGTTTTCTGTTTGAGAACTTGTGATTTCGAGGTGTAGATACTACTTCATATTTGTATGTCTTTAAGTAAAATAAGATATGAGTCCTTAGATTGAAACACAACCAAGCTTCATAAAATAAATTAGCTTTTCTCTCCAGTTTTCTGGGATAACTTGATTAAGCAAAAATGATCTGTTTCTTCAAATTTAGATCATTTGTAAAACATACGGTTGAGGCTGCTTTGTTGAGGATGTTTGTGATTGCCACTTTATTTAATGATGATCTGTCACATTTTTTGTATTTCTTTTGCCAGTTTTGATATTTTATAATTTTCTTGAAACATCTGTTTCCTTCTTAATTTGTGTATAGTTAACTTTATGATCTTTCTCATTGTTGTTACTCTTTTTTTATTGCTCATTTTCACCTTTTTAAATTATCTGTGTTGTCAGAGGTATTTTTCTGTCATTAGCATTTTCAAAGAACCAGCAGTCTATGCTGGTTCACTGTTTTCTTCTCTTCCTTACTTATTATTATTATTTTTTTTTTGAGATGGAGTCTTGCTTTGTTGCCCAGGCCAGAGTGCAGTGGCTTGATCTCACTGCAGCCACTGCCTTTTAGGTTCAAGCGATTCTCCTGCCTCAGCCTCCCAAGTAGCTGAGACTACAGGTGCATGCCACCATGCCTGGATGATTTTTGTATTTTTAGTAGAGACGGGGTTTAACCATGTTAGACAGGATGGTCTTGATCTCCTGACCTTGTGATCTGCTTGCCTCCACCTCCTAAAGTGCTGGGATATAGGCATGAACCACTGCGCACGGCCCTCTTCCCTATCTTTTAAAATATTTTTCTTCTTAATGTTTTGAGAGAATTATTTTTAAGCTCAAATGCATTATGTACATAGAATTTAAAATAGTTCCATATATTCCACACAAAAAACAGAGCCTACTCTTCCTCCTCCAAGTCCAACTTCTTAATCTTAGTTATTTCTTCTGGATATTTTGACTCCATATTTCAAAATAATGTTTACATGACAGTTTCTTGACTTTTTTCAGTCTTTGCTATTACTTATTGGTTTTCTACTCTGAAAGTTTAGATTATTTGTCATATAGTTTCTACTTTGCACCACAACACATAAACTTTCATTTTTTAGTACATCATATTATAATTTTCAGTAGGATTAGTATTTAGTGTTCATAATGTTTTTACGACTGTTTCAGTAGTCACAACTATGTAGAGTACTAATGGTTAAAATTTCTTTATGTACAGCTCTTAGTTTTCTCCTGATTTAATCTTGGTTTTTCCATTTTTGACTTTCTGTGCACCTATGACTAATTCATCACTAGTTTTCTGTGACAAAAGTTGAAGTATAAATGTCTTAGTATATGTAGACCCGTTAAGTAACATCATTTTCAGCTTTTTCTGAAACGATCTCTGCTCTTTTTTTTCGTCTATCTACCCTTAGAGCTATCACATAGGTTTTGTCATGTACTCTTCCTGTATCACAGGGAGTCCCTTTGCTTTTCTCCTGAACTGCATCTCATATTTCTTGGATCTTAAATCTTCCTTTTTTCTTGGCCTCTCCTTTTTTGGTGGAACTCATCCTTTAATAGCTTTCTGAGAATTTAAGGCCTTAAATGTTTAAAAATATCATGGTTTTACCCTCATGATGAGTAATTTGGGTGAGTACAGAATTCTATTAGAAATTATTTTCCTTTAGTTAAAGTAACATATTTTTTTCATATGAAGCCTCTGTTTTAGTCAGATATATTTTCCCTTAGACTTTTTAAAATGTTGCTTTCTTTTATTTTAGCTCCTTCTCTTAAGAATACTGTTTTGATTCCTTGATCCTTTGTGACTGTTTTTTCCTCTTTGCAGGCTTTTAAGATATTGTCATCTGTCTTTAGTGATCTAAATTTTTATTATATTTTTGATGTTAGTTTCATCTAACCCTTTTCATAAATATTCCTTCTTACAATTTCTGTTTTCTATGAGTACCTTTTTTCTTCCTTTGCTCATTACCTGGCCTTTTTTCTTATGTCTAATGATCCTTAGCTGTCTTCTCTCATTTGAAAGTGGGAAACTAAAACACATGGGGAGCTCCATATGCCTAGTAAAATTTGTAGACTGGTGGATTTCACTGGTGTAGTTTACTGTATTTCATTGTTGATATCTGTAGATTTCTTTTCTCTCAGCCTGGTAAGTATTTCTGGCAAAGATACCTCTCCTGCTTGACGATTCGATTCTAACTGCAATTGTTTTCAATTTTAGTCAGATAGGGCAAAGGGGAAAGTGCAGTTTGAATGCTCCTACTTAATATCTCTGGTTTTCATGTATCGCCCTTAACTTCACCTGTGTCTTCTGCCACTAATTTCACAGTCTTTCTGTTTTAGAAACTCAAGAGAGTAAATCGTAAATATCTAATCTTCTGATAGGTTTTGGAGGGGCTCTTCGGTTTTACTACCTTCTTTTTTTTTTTTTGAGATGGAGTCTCGCTCTGCTGCCCAGGCTGGAGTGCAGTGGCACAATCTCGGCTCACTGCAGCCTCCACCTCCCAGTTTCAAGCAATTCTCCTGTCTCAGCCTCCTGAGTACCTGTGACTACAGGTACCTGCCACCATTCCCAGCTAACTTTTGTATTTTTAGTAGAGGCAGGGTTTCACTGTATTGGTCAGGCTGGTCTTGAACTCCTGACCTCAGGTGATTTGCCTCCCCTCAGCATCCCAAAGTGCTGGGATTACAGACGTGAGCCACTGCACCCACCCGGTTTGCCTACCTTTATATACACTTTTTTCTTTTTTGTGACAAAAGACACATTCAACTATACACACTTACTTTTAACACCCTCTGTTTGCATGTCCCTTCTTTTTTTTGAGACAAGGTCTTGCTCTATTGCTGGAGTGCAGTGGCGTGCTCATAGCCCACTGCAACCTCAAACATCTGGGCTCAAGTGATCCTTCTGCCTCAGCCTCCTGAGTAGGTGGGACCACAAGCATGCACCACCGTTCTTGCCTAATTTTTTATTTTGCATAGAGATGTGGTCTTGCTAAGTTTCCCAGGCTGGTCTTGAGTTCTTGACCTCAAGGGATCCTTTTGCCTTGGCCTCCCAAAGTGCTGAGATTACATGTGTGAGCCACTGCATCTGGGTTGCACCTTTTTTAAAGGTGTCTTACACTTCTACTAATCTTTATAAGTTTCTCCATGATTCAGTTATCTCCCCTTGGGCCCCACCCACAACACGGGAATTCTGGGAGATACAGTTCAAGTTGAGATTTGGGTGGGAACACTGCCAGACCGTATCAGGCTGTTTTTTATTGATTTTTCTACTGGTAGATTTGCGCTGATACTGTGTCCACATTTCTGCTGCTACAGAGAGCAGAAGGGGACCTCTGTGACAGAGGTCCCACTACCATCCACATTTGGTGCTTCACTAAAAGGACTCGAGAGACTTGGCATACAGTTGAACTCATGACTGATACTTATAGTCATTCAATCAGGATACACAGCTAGGTCAGGAAGGGAAAAATTCACATTAGATAGAGTCTGGAGGAATCCACATATAGGCTTCCTATGCTCCCCAACGGGCCATATAGAGTGTACTCGATTTCCTCTAGCAGTTAAATGCAGTAACATGTATACACTCTTTCTCCTCAGAGAAGCTTTTTTAAAACTCAGGTTGTTTTCACTGGGGGTTGGTCCCATATGTACCCTCTGCCTACCAAAATTTTACACAGTCCCAGAAGCAGAGAAAGCAGATAATAACCACAAATCACATTGTTTATACAAACAGTGTAGGCAGGCTCGCACAGCAGGTGCAACCTTGTCTGTTGGTAATGGAGGGAACATTCTAAAAGTCAAATCTCTGAATGCCAACCAAGGGATAGCCCTGTAAGCTGGCTCTTTAAATTATCAGGCCTAATTTAATGTTAACTCTTTCCTGCAAAGAGTGAATCTGTAAATACCATAGTGTTTTACATGTCTATTTTGAACTTTACATAGATAGGATTGTTATGTACTTCTGCAGCTTGCTTTTTTTTCTGGTTAAACTAATCATATATATTACTGTAGTTTATTTGTTTCACTGTTATATATGTATTATGATATATCTTTACCACAATTTATTTATTCAGTAAGTTTATTCAGTCTTCTGTCCACATAGTTTTTGGCTGTTTAGAGCAATATTTTTTCTGCGATAGGTTGTATGAAATTTCAGCTTTACTGAATAATGCCAAATTGTTTTCTAAAGCTATTACTTTAGAAATAAAATAAAAAGTAGTATAAAACTCTTAACAGCTGGTTTGTTGTTTTAGAGTACTGGTTTCCCCCCATTTTAAAAACAAATATATTTCATCAGAACTGGTAAGTTAATAAAATAGTTCTAATGTTGTATTTCTTCTGTGCTCTGTGCCAGAAATCACATCCAAAGTCACTTCCAGTTTCTTCAAGGAAGAAAGAAGCCTCTCTGCAGTTTATTGTAGAACCAAGTGAAGTCACCAGCAGATCAGGTTGGTGGCATCTCCATGGGCATTATTTGCTTGGATATATTTAAAAAGTTAGAAATGCCAATGGTACATATGTTGTTTTGAGTGTGAAGATCAGGTTCAGGTTAGACAGAATTGTGAATTGTGGAATGGATGAATATTTTTTGATTTCCTTACAACTCCATGGTCAGTGCCCTTTTTCTGTCTTCTCCATTTCCTTTAGTCTGTGATATGTGCTATTACTTTTTAAAAAGTTTTCTTTATTTTCATTTTTTGGATTAAAAGAGTATTACTCCATTGAGTTAATAAAGGTTTAAAAGAATAATTTAGTCATTACTCCTGTCATTCTGCTGAGGTAGCCTTTGAATCCTTCTATAACTTAATTGGTGCCCATAAATGAAAAAAAAGCATATGTGTTTGTATGTGTCTGTGCCTGTGCTTTCAGAAAAGGCTATTGTAATTTCCTTTCACACCAATAATGTAAGAGTATCTTTTACCTGATAGACTGTTTACTGTTCTACATTTTTGCCAGTTCATTGATAATAAGCAATCTCATTTTTACTTTAGTGTCCATTTCCATGATTGTCAGAGTTGAGCACCATATGTTTATTGACTGTTGAATTTTAATTGTTAAATGGTGTAACTTTTCTTTTATAGCTTTATGTTTCCTGTTTTAGTTCAAAGTTTGCCTTATCCCAGTGGTATCTGTAATAACTTAGATTTTTCATCTGAATACTTTAAAAAAAAATCTAAATCTTTAACCATCTGGAATGTGTTTTGGTATATAATGTGACATAATCTTCTAAGTTTATTTTCTTCCAAGTGGTTAGTTGTGTCAGATCTGTTTATTAATTTAAAAAAATCTGTTTGCTTCTGAATGTACCACTCATATCATATATTAAGTCTCACATGACATTCAACATACATTTTTTTTTTTTGACACTGAGTTTTGCTCTTGTCCAAACTGGAGTGGAATGGCATGATCTTGGCTCACTGCAACCTCTGCATCCCAGATTCAAACAATTCTCCTGCCTCAGTCTCCAGAGTAGCTGGAATTACAGGGACATGCCACCTCACCTGGCTAATTTTCTGTATTTTTAGTAGAAGCGGGGTTTCACCATGTTGGCCAGGCTGGTCTGGAACTCTGGACCTCAGGTGATCTGCCCACGTTGGCCTCCCAACACATTCAACATACTTTTGAATTTTGATATATTTGTTTTTTCCTCTGTCAATACAATACTCTTGTTACTTATAGTAGCTTTATAGTATGTGCTGATATAAAGATAAATACCTTTACTATTCCACTGCTGTTCTCCAGCTTTTTTTCTTTCTATAAGCTTTTAGTTTTATCCAATTCCCAATAAACTTTTGGAATTCTAACTACAATTGCATTTAATTTAAAATTTTGTGAGAATTCACGTTTTTATGTTATTTAGATTTTTTACAAAATAAATTGTGTTTATGTTTCTTAGAAAAATATTAATCTGGGGCTGGGCGTGTTTGCTCATGCCGGTAATCCCAACACTTTGGGAGGCTGAGGTGGGTGGATAACTTGAGGTTAGGAGTTTGAGACCAACCTGGCCAACATGGCAAAACTCCATCTCTACAAAAAAACAAAAGTTTGCTGGGTGTGGTGGCAAGTGCCTGTTATCCCAGCTACTCGGGTGGCTGAGTCAGCAGTATCACTTGAACCCAGGAGATGGAGGTTACAGTGAGTTGAAGATTGCACCAAGAGTGTGAAAGGGGAACCAGACCAGGAGAAAGTATTTGCAAATAATTTACCTGATAAGGATAATAGAGATTTATATCTAGAATATACAAAGAACTTCTACAGCTCAACCACAGAAGAACCAGACAACCCAAATAAAAGATGAGCAAAGGACTTCAATAGACATTTCTCCAAAGAAGATATACAATTGGCCAATGAATATATGAAACGATGCTTGAAATCTTTAGTCGTTAGAGAAGTGCAAGTCAAGACCCTAGGGAGATACCACTTTACGCTTACTAGGTTAGCTATTATTTAAAACAAAAAAAGGAAAATAAGGGTTGTTGAAGATGTGGATAAATTAAAACCCTCTTGCATCACTGGTGGGAATGTAAAATGGTGCATCCACTGTGGAAAACAATTTGACAGTTTCTTAAAAAGTTAAACAGAATTACCATATGACCCAACACTTACCTCCTAGGTATATACCTAAAAGAATTGAAAGCCAGTACAGAAGCAGACATTTATATACTAATATTGATAGCAGTATTACTCACAATACCCAAAAGGTGTAGACAACCCAAGTGTCTGTCAACAGATGAATGGGTAAACAGCATGTGGTATATACTTAGAATAGAATATTAGTCATGAAAAACAATGTTCTGCTATATACTATGGCATAGAAGAATCTTGAACACATTAAAACTTGCTAAATGGAATAAACCAGACAAAAAAAAGGACAAAAATTTTGTAGTTCCACTTACATGAGGTATTTAAAATAGGTAAATTTAGAGATAGGAAGTAGAATAGAGGTTGCAGGGGATCACAGTAGGGGTTAATGGTGACTTAATGTTTGATGCGTACAGAATTTGAGATGATGAGAAAAGTTCTGGAAACGGTGATGGTTGCACATTGTTGTGAATGTACTTAATTCCACTAAATTGTACACTCAAAAACTGTTAGTATGGTAAACTTTTTTTTGCCATTAAAAAATGTTTTAGTAAAGTCTATCTCCTGGCTCTCCATTTTCACCTCCCTCATAGTATTGGGTCTTTTACTTTCTTGTCAAGGTTAATCCTAACTATACTATAATTTTTGTACTATTCTGAATAACGTTTTTTTAAATTATGAGGCTAATTTTTGTATCAAGAAAATTTTATCCCAACACTGAGGTTTTTTTAAAAAAATTCTAGACCTTTAAAAATTCGAATCCTTCAGTTTTCTTTAAGCCATATAATCATGTCATCAGCTAAAGAGAGGTTTTATCGTATGTTTAATCTGATTATTTCAGTCTGCTTGCCTTCGAAAGAATCTGAGTCAGTGTTGTCTAATAATATGATAGTAGGTATCCATGTCTGTTCTATGATTTTAAATGAAATTATATTAGTACTGTGCCACTTAATAATTGTGGGTAGTTCGAGGTAAATTTAGTTTATGTCTTTTATTTCTCTTTCTTACTATCATTAGCGAGCACTTGAGTATTGTGTTAAATAACAGTGATGGGTCCAAGCACCATAGCTTGACCTATAGTTCCGGCACTTTGGGAATCTGAGGTAGGAGGATCACTTGAGGTCAGATGTTTGAGATCAGCCTGGGCAACGTAGTGAGAACTTGTCTCTACCAAAAAACACAAAACTTTAGCCTGTGCAGTGGCACATGCCTGTAGTCCTGCCTTCTTGAGAGGCTGAGGTTGGAGAATCACTGGAGCCCAAAAGGTTGAGGATGCAGTGAGCTGTGCTAGTGCCACTGCACCCCAGCCTGGGTACAGAGTCAGACCCTGTCTCAAAAAAAAAAAAGATGGGATGAAAATTCTAGCCTTGTTCCTGCTCTTCGAAAGCATTCAGTCTTTCACATTAAGTATATGATGTTAGCTGTAAGCTGTAAGTTTTTAATAGGTGTTTTTTAGGGTTTGGAGATTTTCTATTTGCCAGTATGCTGAGATTTTTTAAAATCATGCGTAATGTGAATTTTATAAGATGTATTTTTTTTAATAAATCCATACGATTTTTCTTCTTTAATCTGTTGATATGGTGGCTTATGCAGATTGATTTTTGAATGTTTAACCAGCCTTGCATAAAGTTTTCATATGGTCATGGTGTACTGTTGATTTGAGGTCTTTCTCCTTTTCAAATGTATTCATTTGGCACAAATTTCCCCCTTAGTACTGTTGTAGCTGCATTCTGTAGGTTTTGATGTGTTGTGTTTTCTGTTCATTTCACTTATTTTGATGTATTTTTAAATATCCTTTCAGACTTCAACTGATTTGGTTTTTTTTTAAAGTGTTAATTTTCTAATGTTTGCTACTTTCATATTATTTTTTCCTTAATTTCTGATTTTGATTCCTTTATGACATAGTATACATGGTGTAATTTCAGTTTTTTTATGTTTATGAAGATTTGTTTTGTGACTCAAAATACTGCCTGTCTTTATGAATGATTCATGGGTACTTGAAAAAAAAAATGTATTCTGTTGTTGGGTGTAGTTATCTATAAATGTTAATTAGTCTTCATTATTACTGTTTTTTCTACATTGTTGGATGTGATTTGCTAAAATTTTGTTTAGGATTTTTGTATTTAAGGAGAGATTGGTGTATAGTTTTTTTTTTAAATGCTGTGTTTGTATGGTTTTGGTATCAAGGTGATATTTGCCTTATTAAATAAGTTGGAAATTATTCCCTTTTCTAATTTTTGGAAGGGACTGTGTTAAAATGATGGTAATTCTTTAACTATTTAGTTTAACATTCTCCAATGAAATCATCTGGTTCAGGAGATTTTTATTTTTCCACAAAGTTTTAAATAACAAAACTAATTCTTTAATAGTTACAGGACTATTTAGGTTATTAATTTGTTGTTAGCGAATTTTGGTAGTTTGTGTTTTCTGAGGTTTTGGTCCATTTTTTGGAATCATTTGTCAAGTTGATAAGCATAAAGTTGTTCATAGCATTACCCTACTTATTTTTTATTAATTTTTTTTTACTTTAAGTTCTGGGATACATATGCTGAACATGCAGGTTTACACAGGTATACATGTGCCATGGTGGTTTGCTGCACCTGTCAATCTGTCATCTAGGTTTTAAGCCCCAGATGCACTAGGTATTTGTCCTAATGCTGTCCCTTATTTTTCTCCTCTCCCCTAACAGGTCCCGGTATGTGATGTTCCCCTCCCTGTGTCCATATGTTCTCATTGTTCTACTTCCACTTACCAGTGAGAACACTTGGTGTTTGGTTTTCTGTTCTTGTGTCAGTTTGCTGAGGATTATGGTTTCCAGCTTCATTCATGTCCCTGCAAAGGACACGAACTCATTCTTTTTTATGACTGCATAGTATTCCATGGTGTATATTTTCTTTATCCAGTCTATCATTGATGGGCATTTGGGTTGGTTCCAAGTCTTTGCTATTGTAGATAGTGCTGCAGTAAACATACATGTGCATGTGTCTTTATAATAGAATGATTTATAATCCTTTGGGAATATGCCCAGTGATGGAATTGCTGGGTCAAATGGTTTATCTGGTTCTGTGTCCTTGAGGAATTGTCACACTGTCTTCTACAGTGGTTGAACTAATTTACACTCCCACCAACAGTATAAAAGTGTTCCTGTTTCTCCACATCCTCTCCAGCATCTGTTGTTTCCTGACTTTTTAATGATTGCCATTCTAACTGCCATGAGATGATATCTCATTGTGGTTTTGATTTGCATTTCTCTAATGACCAGTGATGATGAGCTATTTTGATATATTTGTTGGCTGGATAAATGTCTTCTTTTGAAATGTGTCTGTTCATATCCTTTGCCCACTTTTTGATGGGGTTGTTTTTGGTTTTCTTGTAAATTTAAGTTCCTTGTATATTCTGGATATCAGCCCTTTGTCAGATGGATAGATTGCAAAATTTTTCACCCATTCTGTAGGTTGCCTGTTTACTCTGATGATAGTTTCTTTTGCTGAGCAGAAGCTCTTTAGTTTAATTAGATCCCATTTGTCTATTTTGTCTTTTGTTCTAATTGCTTTTGGTGTTTTAGTCATGTGCCCATGCCTATGTCCTGAATGGTATTGCCTGGATTTTCTTCTAGAGTTTTTATGGTTTTAGGTTTTATATTTAAGTCTTTAATCCCTCTTGAGTCAATTTTTGTGTAAGATGTAAGGAAGGAGTCCAGTTTCAGTTTTCTGCATACGGCTAGTCAGTTTTCCCAGCACCATTTATTAAATAGGGGATCCTTTCCCCATTGCTTGTTTTTGTCAGGTTTGTCACAGATCAGATGGTTGTAGATGTGTGATGTTATTTCTGAGGCCTCTGTTCTGTTCCATTGGTTTATGTATTTGTTTTGATACCAGTACCATGCTGTATTGATTATTGTAGCCTTGTAGTGTAGTTTGACGTCAAGTAGTGTGATGCCTCCAGCTTTATTCTTTTTGCTTAGGATTGTCTCAGCTATGTGGGCTCTTTCTTGTTTCTATATGAAATTTAAAGTAGTTTTTTCCAGTTCTGTGAAGAAAGTCAATGGTAGCATGGTGGGAATAGCATTGAATCTATAAATTACTTTGGACATTATGGCCGTTTTCATGATATTGGTTCTTCCTATCCATGAGCATGGGAGTTTTTTTCTATTTGTGTCCTCTCTTATTTCTTTGAGCATTGGTTTGTAGTTCTCCTTGAAGAGGTTCTTCATGTCCCTTATATTTTGTATTTCTAGATAGTTTATTTTCTTTGTAGCAATTGTTGATGGGAGTTTACTCGTGATTTGGCTCTCTGATTGTCTGTTATTGGTGTATAGGAATGCTTGTGATTTTTGCACATTGATTTTGTATTCCTGAGACTTTGCTGAAGTTGCTTATCAGCTTAAGGAGTTTGGGCGGTGAAATGGTGGGGTTTTCTAAATACATAATCACATCATCTGCAAATAGAGACAGTTTGACTTCCTTTCTTCCTGTTTGATATGCTTTATTTCTTTCTCTTTGCCTGATTGTCCTGTCTAGAACTTCCAATACTTTGTTGCATAGGAGTGGTGAGAGAGGGCATCCTCATTTCGTGTCGGTTTTCAAAGCGAAGCATTACCTTATTTTTGATGGCTGCAAAATCTATTGTGATATCATCCTTTGTCCTATTCCACATACTGGTGGTTGGTGTCTTCTTATCATTATTAATTTTGTTAGCTAGATGTTTATCATTTTGTATTTTTTTCCCCAAAGAATACCTTGTGTCAATAATTTTCTGTATTTTTCTATTATCAGTTTTATTGATTTCTGCTCTTTATTTTTTCCAATCCTTCTGCTTCATTAGGTTTATTTTACTCTTTTCTTGATGGCGAAATTTTATTTCTACTTTATAATTCATTACAATTTATTTTGTTTAAATTATTCCAGATTTGGCTAATAGAAGCTCTTGCTTTGGTTCTAGTGACATAGTCCACTTTTGTTTTCCAAGATGCTCTCCTTCCCTATCCCAGAATCAACCATTTCTCCATGGAATCACGATTTCTTTTACTGGGTAAAGATATTATAAACCAAGATCTGAATGCTAGGTGTTCTGTCACTCCTGTGGAGTTGTTGCTTCTAGACCCTTTCAACTGACAGAACCGGGTAATTGTGTGTGTGTACACTAACTTGTGTATAAACATGTATTTATAAATATCTTTAAATGTAAGCATCTGTATATATGTTGAAATAAACATAAGTTCATATTGATGTTTCTAACTCTAATCCATTACTACATGGATTATATTCTAGCCTCCTCTTGCTTATCTGTAAACTCCCATTACATGGATTAGAAACTTGTTGTTCACCATTCACTATCTATTTACTTATCTTTTACATTTCTGTATACATGTAAAAGAGTGGCAGAATTGTTGACTCATATCCTGTGGAAAACAGTTTTGTCAACTAGAGCATAGTGCTTACATACAGTTTCTTTTGCCTTCAGTCTTACAGACTATATTCATTTTGTTGGTGTTTTTTTTGTTTGTTTTTTTGTTTTTGTTTTTTGAGACAGAGTCTCCCTCTGTCACCTGGCAATGGAGGGATCTCAGCTCACTGCAACCTCTGACTCCAGGGTTCAAGCGATTCTCCTGCCTCCGGCTCCTGAGTAGCTGGGATTACAGGCGCTGGCCACCACACTTGTCTAATTTTTTTTGTATTTTTAGTAGAGACAGGGTTTCCACCATGTTAGCCAGGCTGGTCTTGAACGCCTTACCTCAAGTTATCTGCTGGGCTTAGTGTTCCAAAGTTTTGGGATTATAGGTGTGAGCCACTGCAATGCCCAGCTGATTCATTTCTTGTTTTTTCAAGATGGAGTTTTGCTCTTATCACCCAGACTGGAGTGCAATGGCACAATCTTGGCTCACTGCAACCTCTGCCTCTGGAGTTCAAGCGATTCTCCTCTCTCAGCCTCCTGAGTAGCTAGAATTACAGGCACGAGTCACCATGCCCAGATAATTTTTGTATTTTTAGTAGAGATTGGATTTCACCATGTTGGCCAGGCTGGTCTCGAACTCCTGACCTCAGGTGATCTGCCTGCCTCGTCCTCCCAAAGTGCTGTAATTACAGGCATGAGCCACCGCACCCAACCTTTGATTCTTGTCTGATCTTTCCTAGGTCATCACCTTCCCCTCACCCTCTATCCACTTCAGTAAGGTTGTTTCTACATATCATACATCAAATATGGCATGTGTAATACATGTGATTTCCATGATTAGGTTATAAAAGGCTATATGGCTCTGCTCAGCATGCTGAATCTCAGCCCCCCACCCCCCACTGTGTCTCTGTCTGTCTGTCTTTCTTTCTCTCTCTCTTTCTCCCCAGTTGCACCTGGAACCCAGACAATATGCTATGAAGAAGCCCAAACTAGCCATCATGGAGAGAAAGACTCCCAGCCTGCAGCCAAGACAAGGTGTCAAATATGTGTAAACAAGCTGTCAGATGATTCCAGGGCTCAGACATCATGGAAGAAGCCATCCTTTCTGTGCTCTGCTGAATTCCTGACCTACTGAATCCATGAACATAACAAATGGTTGTTTTATGCAACCAAGTTAAGGAGTTATATTATGCAGGCATAGTAACCTAAACAACTAATTCCAACTTAAATACTACTGTTATTTATTTCTGTTGTCCTGTGTTTAAATATTTTTTAACTTTACAAGACTTTGTTTTAAATAGTTGTTTATATACACACATCACTTTCTTTGCTGTTTTAAAGAAATTATGTATTTTAGAATACTGTATAATAAACATGAAATTTTCCACTTTATTTTTGAGTATACAGTTCAGTAGTTTCAAGTACATTCACATTGTTGTGCAGCTGTCACTACCATGAATCTATAGAATTTTTACATTTTGCAAAACTGAAACACTGTACCCATTAAACAGTATCTCTTCTTCCATCAGCCCCTGGCAACCACCATTCTACTTTTTCTGTCTCTATGAATTTCAGACAGAAAGTTTGTCTTTGACTGGCTTATTTCATTTAGCATGTCTTCAGGGTTCATCCATGTTGTAGCATGTGTCAGAATTTCATTCTAAGATTGGTAATATTTCATTATATGTGTATACCACATTTTATCTATTAATCTGTTGATGGGCACTTGAGTTGTATTCACTTTTTGGCTATAGTGAGTAATGCTGCCTTGAACATTGGTGTGAAAGTATCTGTTTGAGTTCTTGCTTTCAATTTTAAGTTTTTAAGGATCCACTGTACACTTACATTCACACCAGCAGTGCATGCACAAAGATTCCAATTTTTCTACATCAACAGCTTTTATTTTTTGTTTATGTAAACAGCCATCCTAATGTGTGTGATGCTGGCCTCTCTTAAACTGTTGTTGCCTCAGATTAGACCGTCTGCTGGTGCCCTGGTTGGTAAAGTAGAGACTGGGATGACCTGGGGTGTCAATACTATCCGTGGATCAAAATGTTGCCTTGGGCTGTGAAGGTCACTGGTTTTACTCCTCTCCAGCTTCCTGTGGGTCATACTACTTGCCATCTATGATTGTTGAAGCGGGACTGGCTTGTTATGAGCTCCTTTGCTGCTGCAGTCCATAGCACAGCCCAGGGCGTTGTTGCTCTGCCAGTGCAGGTAGTAACGAGTGCTCCACGGCCCACAATGCAGAATGAGGCTTGAATTTTCTCATTAGGTCTTTATTGGGTTCACCTTGTTCAGAGAATACAGATTCCACCCAGCCCCCACCCCGTCTTTCCCCTGTTGATAGTTTCAGGTTGTAGGCTTCTCCACTACCCATCCAGGGGTATATGAGAGACAGAAAACCCAAGGGACTCATCGCCTTGTCTGTTCCTTGTCTTAAGTTTCCTAGATAGTCTCTCTTTTTTCTTTCAGCTTTCAGAATCCTACTGTTGATTGATGGATAACTTCCAGGGAATTTAGTTGTATTTAGAGGGAGAAACAGGGAAATGCTATTTTATTCAGAAGGATGAGGATTAAGAATATATATATATACACACATACATATTTATATATTCTCATATTTTCTCATAGATAAATGTTCATATACATATATACTATATATGTATATATGCATACATGCTTACATCACATCTCTATATATGTTATATCTATATTGATGTGTGTATGTCTAAATATGTGATCATCTAACTGCCCCAGTTTTAAGCCCAAAGATAGAAGAATCTTAAGTACTTATTTTAATCATATATCTTTAGTTCTAATCTTAATGGCTTTTGAGTTTTCTGAAAACTATTTCTGATTAAATTATTTCCGAATTTTAAAAAGCCTGCTTTATTCTCTTATTATTCTTTTAGTTGACAGTATCTTTATATAATTTTCTACCAGTTCAGGCCCATGAAGTTCATCAGAAAATTCTGGCAACTGATGTTGGTTCCAAAAATACATCTGACTCGAAAAAAATGTCAGGTAGAAACATAAATGATCATCACAGTGAAACTGATGAAGAATTTTACTTATCTGTTGGCTCACCTTCTGTTCTTTTGGATGCAAAAACATCGGTATCGCAAAATGTTATTTCATCTAGTGCCCAAAAGAGAGAGACTTACACTTCTGAAAATTCAGTAAATATGCTGCCTTCAAGTACAGAGATTTCACTTAAAACCAAAAAAAGGTAACATTTTATTTAAATAATGTTAATTGCACTTTAAAAATTTTATCTTTTATATTAAAAAATGGTAATTCAATCTTGTTACATAATTTTACAGTAAGGAAGGAGGAATGTTAACATGTTAACATATTAACATGAGAAAACATACATTTAGCATATATTCAGTTTTTAATAATTAAGGAAGGCCTTAAAGTGTACTTCAGAGAAGGTTAGAGGTTAACTTTTCTATAGTCTGTAGAAAGATGTGTTTTCTCTCTGATAGTATTTGACTGCTTCCTAAGATAAACAATTTGTATTTCCTCAGTATTTTTTATAATTGCAAGTGTAGTTATATGTCAGGTCACTTCTAGGGTAGCAGGGCATACGTATTATTGAGGATACTATGCTTGTGGACAGCTAGTTTATCTTTCTTGGCCTTACCTTTGGCCTTTAGGAAGCAAAGTGGATTGTTCAAGGACTTTTGCTGTTGGAGATCTCTGTAATGAGTGTAGTTTCTATCTAGATTATTGTGATTCTTGGAGCCAAGGAGTTAAGTATATTCTAAGACTTTGCTATTCAAAGTTTGGTCTGTCACCATGGTCTAAGATTGCCCTGAGAACCATCACCTAGCTATACGTTTCATTGATGTATACTTTGACTATTGTTTTCTTTTTATGTTTTTTATTGGTAAATACAAAAGTTAATTTTCCTGAGCAGTTTATCTTGTGTATTTGGAGTGCACAAATCAGCATTTATGTTTTAAATAAAGGCCTAGTGCAGAATTTTAAAATGGTCTGTATTGTCTGTAACAGAGTTCGGAAAGACTCATAACTCAAAACGTTACAGGAGCATTCAACTTATCCTCCTTTTAACCTTTTAGGTTAAACTTTGAAGATAAAATTATTTTAGAGAAAATAAAAATAGATAATAAAGTATCAGATGAAGAGGATAAAACATCAGAAGGACAAGAAAGACAACCATCGGGATCATCTCAAAATAGAATACAAGATTCAGAATATGAAATTCAACCACAAGCTAAAAGTTTTTCAACATTGTTTTTAGAAACGATGAAACG
Source organism: Cheracebus regulus (assembly GCA_963574635.1). Classification (NCBI taxonomy): domain Eukaryota; kingdom Metazoa; phylum Chordata; class Mammalia; order Primates; family Pitheciidae; genus Cheracebus; species Cheracebus regulus. Next base: position 80,823 of record CAUYQU010012350.1, read on the forward strand.
AAAAAGTGAATCCAGGTGAGTTATTAAGAAATTGTCCTTTGAAACATTTTTCTTTTCTATTCCATGAACTATATATAAGGATTCCTAATGTTATTTAACTTAGAAATAAATCATTTAATTAGCAACAATTTTAATTGAAAATTTTGTCTGACCTGTAAAGAGAGATGTCGCCTGGCTGACAATGCAGTATTTAAAAATCATTATTTTAGGGTCCCCTATGTCACTATCATAGGTATCAGAGTGTTAGTGAATATACTAGGAAGTTTTTATTGCTGGGCACAGTGGCTCATGCCTGTAATCCTGGCACTTTGGGAGTCTGAGGCAGGCAGATCACTTGAGTTTGGGATTTGAGACCAGCCTGACCAATGGTGAAACCTCATCTCTACTAAAAGTACAAAAATCAGCCGGGCATGGTGGCACATTCCTGTAATCCTAGCTATTTGGGAGGCTGGGGTAAAAGAATCACTTGAACCCAGGAGGTGGAGGTTACAGTGAGCCCAGATTGTGCCACTTCACTCCAACCTGGGTGACAGAGTGAGACTCTGTCTCAAAAGGAAGTTTTTATAACAACATGTTGAATGAATGAATGAAATTTCCCTTTTGTTCAGTCTCTGTTTCCTATAGTTGATTATTTTCATGTATATATTTTACCCCTCATATAGATATTGTCACCACCATCTGAAACAAATGTCTTATAAGCTAATTATATCATGTCTGAGAAATTATCTTTTAATGTTCTTTTTGATATTCTAGTGAGTAAAGTTAATTTTATGTTTAATTATTGTAGCCAAATATAACTATTCAGTATTCCCAGTGCTTTCTAGGATCATTGCTTCCACTTAGGCTCTTCCTTCTGATTGTCTCTCTTGTATTTCCTTGTGACCAAATCTTATAAATCCATCAAGATCCAGCTCAAATGCTACAAAGGCTTTCATGATTTTTCTAGCTAACTAGAAGCCATCTTTCCCTATTCTAAACTTTCATAGTATCATCATTGTTTCATAAGGATATTTCTGTTAAACATCCATTCATTGTAGTATTTGTATTGACTTTGTTCTTTATTCGTTTTTATAGTTTTATTATATAGATTTGTGAAACTCTACCATTAGAGAGTATATTTCTTAGAGTATTTGCTATTTTAAATCATAAGGTTTGTCAGGAGTTTGAGATTACAGGAATAGAGAAGGCATTTTCATTTCTGATTCCTTTTGTATATTCTAATTAAAAGAGAAAAACATAATCTAATTTTTGCATTCTGGCTTTCTTTCTGTTATGGCTAAACATAACTAAGTAAGCCTTCTCATCCAACGGAAAAAGCAGAAACAAGGGTGCGTATGCCAGCTTTGAAGTTTGGATGTTTACCTTGTTTTTTATTTTTTGTATCGCTCTGCAATATATGGTGTGCTCAAGGCTATTATAAAAAGCAGGGAAATGTAAAATAAGTCAGTCTGTCAGATTACCATCCTTGGAATACTTCCTTCCTTTTCTAGAAAACTTCCCCGACTAATTGGAGGAGATGCTGTATGCACTCGTCTTAATTTATTCAACACCTCATTAAATGCATGAATCTCTTTGTATGTACTTAACATATACATGATTTTATGAAAATGTAAGAATTAGTGTTGGTGTTAGATTATAAGACATAAAATTATAGTTGAAATTGTCCTACTCTTTATCCTTTTACAACACTGGGAGTGGGAAATAACAATAATATTCATAATACAGGTTTTCTGCCTTTTAGTAAAATACATAAAGTTTGGGCTATGACTATGGAGAAAGGTCTAGAGTTGGGAAACGTTGACTTTGACTTCATTATTTATAACAGATTCTATAGCATTGTAAACTTTGTAATAAGACTTGCCTTTTATTTTTTCCTGTTTCTATGGCACTAGATTTCTTTTGTGCTTAAGTTACCTTTCTAGATACACTCCATTTATTTCCATACCATGATTATAATATGAAAATATATATGAAATACCAAATTTGGAATGAATCTTTACACATATGCTGTCATATAACAAGTTAGTACACACATAGTGGCTTAAAACAACAAACATTTATTATTTTATAGTTCTGTGGGTCTATAGTTTATAGTTCTATGGTAATGTTAGTAATTTTACATTCATTCAACCGTCTCTATTTGGTGTTGCTATGTATAAAGAACTTGGGATGTAAAAGGAACATTGAAAGAATTTTTCCCCAGTCTGTCTCTTTCTTTCTTTTTTTTTTTTTTCCCTGAGATGGAGTTTCACACAGTCGCCCAGGCTGGAGTACAGTGGTGTGATCTCGGCTCATTGCAACCTCTGCCTCCTGGGTTCAAGCGATTCTCCTGCCTCAGCCTCCTCAGTATCTGGGATTACAGGCACCTGCCATCATGCCTGGCTAATTTTGGTATTTTTAGTAGAGATGGGGTTTCACCATGTTGGCCAGGCTGGTCTTGAACTCCTGACCTAAGGTGATCCACCCCCCTCAGACTCCCAAAGTCCTGGAATTACAGGCGTGAGCCACTACACCCAGCCTCTCGGATCTCTTATAATTTAGTGATAATCCATTCGAATATCAGACTTGGAGTTTTCTCAGAAATAATCTTGTTGACTTATTTTGAAAGTGAAGAATTCAGACCCCAAAAGGCACATATACAAATGCATAATTAATTATACCATTATATATTATAGTGGCATTCATTTTGGACTGCAAGTCAATGTATCTGCATTATAATTTTACCTCTCTGGGCTTCAGTTTTAGTATATATAATGTGTGAGTGAGTGGGACCAAATTAGTTGATGTCTATCTCTAATTTCTAGCTCTAAAGTTTTATGATGTCATTATAAATGAGGGTGAACAGACATTGGAATGTAAAAGGAGGGAAAGATTTGTAAGATGAAGGGAAAATTGAGGGGATATATAAACTGTTTAAAAGATATGTAGATTTTGTTTCCTAGATTATTTTCTTTGCTAAACAAAGATAAAAGCTTCATTTTTTTGAACTGTTAAAAAGATCACCCTTTTTTAGTCCCATTGTTAGGCATGCGACAACTGCTGTACCTCATTCATGTCCTCCAGTTGATAAGGAGTTGATAGAGGATGAATTTATAATTGACGAGTCAGATAAAAGTTTTGCCAATAAATCTTGGATTACAATACCAAGAAAGACAAGGCCTCTGAAACAACGCATAACGTCTCCGGCTGAGAGTACTACATTCCTTCAAGGTAGAAAGTCAAGAGAAAAACATCATAGTATATCATCTAAGACTTTGACAAATGACAAGCATTCCCATAAACCTCACTCAGTAGAGACATCTCAGCCCTCTGATAAAACAGTACTGGATACAAGTAATGCTTTGACAGGTGAAATGGAAAATGATTGTAGATCTACAAAATATGAAATGTATTCTGAGAATGCAAAAAAATCATCTGGAAGCAAAAGGACTATAAAACAAAAGCACACAAGAAAATTTAAGGCTAAGCTAGCTAAAGAACAGTTTGATACAGGACAGTCTGAAGATGAAAACATGTATACATCACATATTACCCAAGACAAATTTCAAAGAAATTCAGACAGAAATATGGAAGAGCGTGAAGAGACGGGAAATGATCATGCTTCCAAAAAACAGATGTCACCTTTGGGTAAGTGTTTATATTAAATATAACTGTGATCATTATTCTACCCATTTTATGTTTTTAATATCCTAACTTAGCTTTGGCAAGTAGGCAAAGTAAACCTAAATCAACAAAGAGCCTCAAAAGCCTATAGGTTATTTTCTAGAATCTTTTTATTTTATATATAATTTGATTCTAACTCATGGATTTTGTTTATCTTGTGAGATGGCAGTTTATATAGAGTGCAAAGTGAAAAGGAAAGGCTAGTAAACAAGTTAGTATCAGAACATGAATAAGACAGAATGATAAATTCTTTTTTTTTTTTTTAATTTTACTTTAAGTTCTGGAGTACATGTGTAGATCTTGCAGGATTGTTACATAGGTATACACATGACATGGTGGTTTGCTGCATCCTTCCCCCCATCACCTCTATTAGGTATTTCTCATAATGTTATCCCTCCCCAATCTGCCCACCTCCTGCTGTCTCTCCTATAGCCCAACAGACCCCAGTGTGTGATGTTCCCCTCCCTTTGTCCGTAAATTCTTTAGAAAATAAAAATGTTAAAAGAAATTCTAGGGTGGCATGGGGCTATTTTTTATAGAGATAAAAATCCATTCTCTTCCATCATTCACTCATTTATCTGACAGTTGTTGAATGCCAGATACTGTATTAGGCACTGTAGTCACAAAAATTACTAACCCATTATTTCTGCTGTTAACAAGATCATTCTGGTGGGTTCTGTAGAACAATAGATAATATATATACTTGCATATATATGAAAAGGGAGGGTACAAAATTTTGATTTATTCATAATTTCTTAGGAAGACATATAAAGGAAGTATACTTGAAAGATGCTTTCTATAATTGTAAATATTAAACATTTACTGAGTACCTGCTATATTCTACACACTGATTTTTACATATATTCTTTATCTAGATTGGTTAGTGAATATAATGTTCTCATTAATTTCCATACCAGTTGTACTAATTTTCTGTTGCTGTCATATGACAAGTTACTACACACTTTAGTGGCTTAAAACAACAAACATTGATTATCTTACAGTTCTGTGGGTCATATATCTCACTGGGATAAAATCAAGGTATTGGTGGGGTTTTCTTTCTTTTTAGTGGCTCTAGGAGAAAATCTGTTTATTTGCCTTTTCTAGCCTGTTTAAACTACCTGTCTTCCTTGACTCATGGTCCTCCTCCACAATCTGCAAAACCAGCAATGCCAGCCTGCTGATGTTTTGAATTTATCTTAGCTCTTCTTCCATCATCTAATCTCTCTGACCACATCTTTTAGAGGAAACATGTAATTAGATTGGGTCCACCTGGATAATCCAAGATAATGCCTGTATTTCAGGGTTTATAAATTAATCACACTTTAAATCTCCTAAGAATTAGATTGAAAAAAATAATTTCAAAACAAGAAAGCAGTAGTTGCTTTTACTTGGGACATTGTAGGAAGGAACTGTATATCTTTTTTTCAGTTTCAGAAGATACTTCTTTTTTTTTGGCTGAGGAGTATATAAGAGTTATCGATCAATGTGAAAAGTTTGCATTTAATACAAAATTAGTACTTACTTCAACAGCACATATAATTGACAGAAAGAGAACATGTGACTTTTAAAAATAGAGATGTAAGGAAGGCCACAGGATAAAGTTAAGAAGTTCCTATAATTGAGGTTTTTTTTTTTTTCAAAAATGTTATAGTTTCCTGAAAACTCCTAGTAGATTGTGAATTGGTTTTATGGTTTTCTTTATTTTAGGAGGCAAGAAAAGTAGCACTAGAAAAGATAAGGAAGAATCTAAAAGGAGGCGCTTTTCCAGTGAGTCCAAGAACAAACTTGTACCTGAAGAAGTGACTTTGACTGTCACGAGAAGTCGAAGAATTTCCAGACGTCCATCTGATTGGTGGGTGGTAAAATCAGAGGAGAGTAAGTATTTTTATTTAAATTATGTTTGTTCATAGATAAAGTCATTCTGTAAGGGTCATTATATTTGATTTTATATTTCTATGGAGAGAATCTCATGAGGACCAAGTTAAATTGGGTTATCAGAAGAAATGTTAAGTCAACTGTAAAGATATTCCTTGAAGCTTTAATATATAAAGCATTCTAGGTATAGGGATAATAGCTATGGGAAAGCAAAACCCCAGACCAATAATTCCTGCTCTCTTGGAGCTTACATTCTAGTTGGGAAAGGCAATATAAATAATCCTGCTATTTTAATGTGTTGGTTGTGAGGGATACAAAAGTTGATAATAGGAGATTCTGCCGCCAAGGAGTTTATAATCTAAAAGATTATAGTTGAGTTTATTACACATAAAAAAGTAAATTATTTGTGTTGGTGGTTCTTAAGACTACCCTCAGATTTGGTAATTTGCTAGGCGGACTGGGCATATAGTTGTACTCAATGGCTGTGATTCATTACAGTGAAAGGATGCAGTGCAAATTCAGTAGAGAAAAAGCGCATGGGCTAAGTCTGGAGGAAATCAGCAGAAGCTTAAAGGGTCCTTTCTCAGTGGATTCCCACAGGAGTTGCTTAATTCCTCTAACAATGAGTTGTGACAAATTGGCGAAATGTCTACCAAGGAAGCTCACTAGAGACTTAGTGCCTAAGATCTTTACTGGGGGTGGTCACATAGGTACTCTCCCTAGCAAGTACTATAATTCCATACTCTCCGAACGAAGGCAAATATTCAGCCTGAACCATATTTTTTGTATAAGCAGTTTAGGCACACAAAACCATGTTTGTCAATTAGGAAATGATGGGAACCCTCCTGAAATTTAAGGTTATAGGGCTAACTTTGAAAGCAGGCCCTTTTAAGGGCAGTATACTTAGACCTGCTCTGCTAACTTTTTCTGCACAATATGAAACATTTATTGTTTTGGAAGAATTGTCATTTTTTTAAAGGAAATGATCCTGAAAAGATTGGTGGATCATAAGGTAGCATTCACATACACAAATTCTGTTGACTATGGGGCATTTAGATTAATAAGTGAAAGATATGTACAAATAATGGTATTGTATCTGTGAAGCCTTATTGCTATGAATTATTAAATCATTGAGATTATTGATTGATGGCATCAATTATTTTGTTGCAGCCTTTGGATTTTGGAGTCAGATCTGAGTTCAAATGATCACTCTTCCACTTAGAGTAGATTACTTTGTTTAGTTTCTCATTCTGTAACTTGATTATCTCATTGAGTTTTATAAGGATTAAATGCACTTAGCATAGTGGGTGGCATATGTTAGTGTTGAAGTGTTAAGTAATACTGTTACTTCTTTGGGGAACTCACTTTTCTGCCCCAGGTTGCATGAAATGCTAAAGTACTAGGGCAGATAGCATATAAATAGTGGGGTAAATAAATTCTTGCAGAAATTAAATGTGCTAGATTTCTGAAACTATCCAAAAACACTTACTTAACAGTCCTGAAATAGACGTATTTTTGATCAAGCTGGGAATCAAAAAAGTAGAGAAATGCTTATGTATCATATAGTCTAACTCTGATCTGATGGAAGAAGAAACTGAAGTCTGAAGTTAAGAACAACTTTACCTGTCTCCAACCTGCTGGTAGTACATGCATTTTTGACCTTCCATATATATGAAGAAATGTATATGGAGTATTTGCCGTGGGGCAGGAATGAGGTAAAGGAGGACCAAGACTAGGGTAAGACAGTTGAGACACTAGGATGAAAAAGTGTAAGGCATTCAATTTCAGGGTTGTGTGAGTTCAGGCTCTGTACTTGCACAGATCTAAAAATGAGTACCTTCTTGAATTTTCCAGCTGAGACTACTCTTGCTTCACCATAGTCCTGCCCCTATTGTTAAGCATTGGGAAAATACATAAACTTCCAATCAATTACTTGGCGTCAAGGAATTGTCAGTCTGCTGGAGGAGAGGGGTAGAAATAAGTAAATAGTCACATGTGTGATAGCAAGCTACCTTAAGACTTAGAAATTAGGCAAAGCTTCCTAAGCATTCTTGGCTCCCGAGAGGCCGGCACGTCTGCCGGGGACTCTTGGCCAGCAAGAGGGTCCCAACCTGAATAGGGGAGTGCGCGGAAGAAAAGGCAGACAGAAAGCGGGGTCTGGAGGGCTGAATAAGCAAGACTTGAACAGCAGTGCTTAAACAGCAACTTTATTTTGCACATGGTTAGTATATATATTTTTTGCCTATAGTAATTACAGAAACAAATACCATGGTAATT
>CAUYQU010012352.1:0-11715 GCA_963574635.1 Cheracebus regulus
GCATGTTCTCACTCATAGGTGGGTGTTGAACAATGAGAACACATGGACACAGGGAGGGGAACACTATATGCTGGGGTATGTTGGGGGGAAATAGGGGAGGGACAGTGGGGGGTGGGGAGTTGGGGGGAGATAGCATGGGGAGAAATGCCAGATATAGGTGAATGGGAGGAAGGCAACAAATAACACTGCCACATGTGTACCTATGCAACAATATTGTATGTTCTTCACATGTACCCCAAAACCTAAAATGCAATAAAAAAAAAAAAAGAGACTGGCACAAAAAAAAAAAAAGAAAATGAGTAATATGTACAAGAAATATACAAAATAGAAGTAAAATCAGCAAGGTCAAGGGAGACTGGACTGGAAGTTGGGTTATGTCACTGGGGTGTGACTGATATCAAGAGGATAAATAAAGGTTGCTTCAACTTTGGTGTTAAGTTTCATGAGATTCCCCTGTATTAACTGGCAGTATTTTTAGCAGCAAGGAAAAGAGGAAACCTGAAGTTTCGGAGGCTTAATCAAATAAGCATTGACTGACTTCAAAACAGGTAGTCTGGAGGTAGTTGGCTGCTAGTGTAGATTCAGGATCAATGACATCACAGTGGCATTTCTGTGGTTCTTTCCCCATTATCTTTGTCCCCTGATATTCAAAACATGGATGCTGTGTTTCCAAATATCTTGTCCTTGTTCAAGAGGAAACTGATGGCACCAGCTTTCTTTTGTTCCTTCCCCAGTTGATTTTCTTTCATATTCTACTAAAACAACTGAATTGCATGGCCACCTCTAGCAGAAAGAGAGATTGAGAAGCTAAAGCATTTCCTGGTTAAGGCCAATTATTATCCATTGCATAATGCTAGAAGAAGAAAGTGAATAACTGGGTAGGCAAGTGACAGAGTTTGCTCACACATTAAAGTCTTTTTTATTTTTATTTTGTTATATTAGCTAGCCCCAGTGAGTTTCTCTTTCTTACAGTCATAAAAGTACATGATGGTTTTCAGCTTCTCTGATATTGTCAGTTGTTCGGACTCTGAAACTCTTTCATGGTCCATGAACTGGGCTTGGAAAAAGGCTCTTCTGCTCCTGCCTTTCAGAAGAAGATGGAAAACAAGGGGGCTGCAGTGGTACTAAATACCCTCACTTGCCACCACTGCATCACAGGGACTTGGCCCAGGGCAGGCAGAACTGGTGCCCAAAGCCCCACAAGAAGGTGTCCTGTGCAAAAGGGCTGTTGGTTCCTAGAAGAACAGCATTTCTCTCTGCCCAGGTTATGTGAGGCATAACCCAAACTCTGTCTTTGCTGCTTCTCCATAGTAGATAGTTGTCTTGCTACACAGATAGCACTCTTGTGGGCCAAAGCCTATGTGACCCACTACAGTACTCTGTTTTTCATTCTGTGATATCCAGAATTATGTAGTTTTCACAACCAAAAGAATGACATTCTTCTATCAGATGTTAAGAATATCTTAAGCATTTTCTTGAATGAATTCATATGTGTGTGAAGTACTGCCAGTTCTAACCTCCTTATCAACATGCTTATATTTAAAAGCATTACTTTAGCTTGCACATTCTAAGAAGTGGAGTGATAGGAGAGATAAGAGGGCAACAGGTCTGAGTATGTCAGGATGGAAGCCTCTTTTCTTGTAATGCAGCTGAAGACTAAATCTGAAGGAAGACTTTCTGCCTCTGTTGTTCCTCCAGACTGCACTACCTAATCCTCAGACTCTTTCATCAGCCTTCCCTTCCCTCTACATCGTGCTTCACCTGGAACAGAATTTAGTCCTAGATTAAATGAGGTAAAAGATATCAGGTAGTCCAAATCCTTCATTTTACACATGAGTAAAGTTAAGCCTAGACTGGTTCTTTGACCCTCCCAGGACACATAATTTCACAGCAGAAGAAAGAATAAGGATCTTTTGACCTAGTTATTTTAAACTTGACCTGAATTTCCTAAAATCTCTGAATCACTGTCCATATGACCACAAATTCAGTTAGGCTCTCAGGTAAAAATAGCAGTGTGGTTTGATCACTTCTCCATTTCCCTGGTGATAATCTCACTATCACTATCCTACTTCTGATAGCAGTGTTGTGGTTTTATAGTCACTATTTTATCAGACTGCAGTTTTTAATGTAATTATGATGTGGGGCTACTTTAGAGAGAGTTATAATAAAAGCATACATAAATGAGATCAGGGTGAGTCCAGAGAATGAGGAGAGAAGAGTGAGAAATAGGAAATCCCCTGGAATTTGGCAGAGGTGCCAGGGAAAAAGTGAGAGCCTTTTGGGTTGTCACGGGTTGGCAATGCCGTGTCAAAGCCCTGAATTAGGAGTGAGGAGAACTGATATGCTCTGGGTGGTTTCATTTCTCTGAACCTCGGTGAATCTTTCCATATGGTTGGACTAGGCTATTTTAACTATTACTTGTGGCTTTTCTGACTAAAGTGATTTGTCTGAGAAAGAAGGCATCTTTGAAGTGAGCTTTGCCACGTGAAGCTGTGGCAAAGATGATGTCATATAATTTTAGTTCCGGTTACATTGATCATTCACCCCAATCAGCTGACAGGCTACACGACGATTTCTGAACCTGCCATATGGCTTTCACCAGAATGTAGCAATTACAGACACTGTGGACTGGGAGCAGTCCTTCTAGATGTGAATAAGAAGATGCTGAAGGGCCTCCACAGACAGAATAGAAAAATCCTTTGTTGAATTCAATCTACACTAGCTATAGGGGTTAAAAAAATACAATTTAAATATTAGTATATCCTAAATTTGGACCCAGTTAAGGGCAGATGGCTCATAATGAGCACACATTTCCAAGTTTTCCCATCAGATGGTCATCAGAAGGACACCATGGGTCCCTCAGAAGATATTTAGTGACTGTGCAGAAAGGACAGTCATTTTAGAGAACACAAAGAAGAGAGAGCTCCAAGGTAGCTAAAACCATGGGAATAAGGCCAGCTCCAAGAAATCATTTTTCAGAAATATCTCTCCAATGGGGAATGGGGGTAGAGTCAAAACAAGGTACAGTGATAGAAATGGTTGGTAGATAAAATTTTGTAACCTGAAGTTTTAAAGATAGTATGCATTTAAAATATTTAATCTGTCAGCACAAGTTTCCAGAATTTTTGGCCAGAAAATACAATTGCTAAAACCATAAGATTGTCTATGAAATTGATCATGTACTTAATAAATAGGCCTACAAGATATCAGAATGGGCCTATAATCATTTGGGTCTTTGTTTTCCTTTGCTTGGCATTATGGTGAGCTATATTTAGGAAGGTCAAACACATTTTTCCTCAAACTTGGTTTCTCTTTGGCCAGACCCCACGTTCCCTTGTTCCTTCTGCTTCACTGGGGTGTGCTCAATGAAAAGTATTTCAATTTTAATTTTTATTAACTTCACAAATTATTTGCTGGTAAGATTAAAAAAGAAGACACATGTGCTGTGACATAGAAGAAATAGTGTTACTGGTGCTGTGGCTGAGGGTCAGATTTCAGTTCTTTATATTGGCTGTGTGACTTTGTACAAGTTTCTGAGTCTCTTCCGGGTTTCAAATTCTCATAGAAAATGAGAGTTGTAACGGGTGAACTTTAAGTCTTTGCAAACTCCAACGTTTTACGTGTCTATGCATTCCAAAGTCCAATGTTAGTGATATTTAAACTAATCCCTGGCACAGATTAGTCATACTGATGCAACCTCCATTAGTGTTATCAATACTCATAGCTGACACTGATTGATTACTTCCTTGGTGCCATTATTTCTAGAATACCATTGTGTGACAGGTGTTATTATCTCTACTTTATAGATGACAAAATCGAGGCTAAGTGGGGCTAAGAAACAGCTAGGTAAGTTGTGAAGCTGATTTTGAAATTCAGGCTGTCTGACTCCAAAGCGTATGCTTAATCTAGATACTCTGAACAGCACAAGGTTGACTTTATGAATCAATGAGGAATTTCTCTCAGAAATGTAATTTTAAGATGCAAAATATAATCCTGCACTAAACTTATTTTAACCAGGTATTTTTGTTCACTTACATTATTTGTTTCTAGTTGAGAAAGCAGATGATTTATCTGGTCATTTGAGGGTTCTGCATGAAAAAAATCATTTGTATCAGCTTTGATAGCTTGTAAAGCCAGAGCATCTCAGTTTGGGTGTCCACTCTCTGAGGAAACTTCAATCTCTCACATTCCAATTTGAGAAGTACTAGTTCACAAGAGGTTTCTGGTGCTTCTTCAGAGAGATTCACACAGCTTTGGTGAATGTTGGACGATAAAAATGATGTAAGCAACCATCACCATCAACAGACACACACGTCTAATTCTATAGGGCAGGGTAGATGAAATCTGAATTGGTATGAAGGTTTATGATATTAATTCTCTGGGCTGGGATGGTGGTTACTACTTGACTTTTGAGGACTTGGGTCAACTCAATAAAAGTGTCTTTTGTTTGTTTGCTTTATTTTTTAATTAGGTGAACTTTAAGAATGGATGTTATTTTTTCCCCACACCTTAAAAGCCCCTTCCATAATCTGCCTTTTTTTCCTATTTTGGTAAGCATTGCAGTTTGTGGTATATATATTTTTTGATCTGCAGTATTTCTTCACTATGTCTGAGGGGCTGCTCTATCAAGCAAAGCTTCTATATATCCATATATTGCCAAGTAAAATTGGAGGTCAGATATTCTTTCCTAACATTGTAAAGACTTTACAAAAATTAAGCACAGATTATCAATCATAGCTTCCTGGCTTATATGTTATTACTGTCCAGTATTTTATCACTAGCCTTTTTTTTCTTTTTTTACCATGCCCTCCCATTACTATTATTATTTTATACAGTCAGTGTTCAAATTTTGGCATGTATTTTTGTTCACTTAGATTCTTTGCTCACCATTCTTTCTTGTATTTCAGATTTTTCTTTTGGATCATTTTCACTTCTTCCTGGAATGTGCTCTTTAATCAGTGAGTGTTAGGAGAAAATACTCAGTTTTTCTTGAAAATATCTTTATTCCACTGTCATTCTTAAAAGATGGCTTGACTGGCTATGTAATAAATACTAGGCTGAGTTACCTTCTCTCAGAAGATTGAAAATATTCCTTCACAGTCTTCTGCTTTTCATTATTGCAGTCGAGAAGTCAACTGTCACTTTAGTTTTTATTTATGGATAATTTGTCTCTGCTTTCTAGCTACTTTAAACATCTTTCATTTCTCTTTCTTTTTCTGCAGTATCTAGATGTTGATTTCTTTTTATTTATTCTGCTTGGCATTGTAATAGTTTTCTATTGCTCTGTGTAAAACTATCATAAGCTTGCATCCTGAGACGGCATCTCTTCATTGGTTCATCGTCTATAAGTTTGGCAGGGTGACATGACTGGATTCTCTGCTCAGGATACTAAAAAGCTGAAGTCAGTATGTCAAACAGGTTGAGTTCTCATTTAAAGGCTCTGGGGAAAATTTGCTTCCAAACTCAGTCAGTTTGTTGGCAGAATTAAGTTCCTTGTGGTTGTAGGAATGAGGTCTTCATTTGTTTGCTGACTGTCAGCCAGAGAAGTTTGCAACTCCAAGAGGCCACCCACGTTCCTTGCCCTATGGCTTTCTAAATTTTCTCACCAATAACAATCTGTCAAATCCTTCTCTTGCTTTAAATCTTTGACTTCCTCTATCTCTGACATTTGTACCCAGATTTAAAGGGCTCATGTGATTAGATCAGATTATCTGCCTGTACCCACCTTACTCTCTTAAAGTTGATTGTGCTACATAATATCACCTAATCCTGGGAGTAAAATTGATCATATTAACAATCCTAGAGATTGGGCAAAAAGTGTACGCCAGGGGGCAAGGAACTGTGGAGGACGTCTTGGAATTCTGCCTACCACAGGTGTTTATTGAGATTCTTTAATCCAGAGACATCTTTCCATGATCACCTATTAATAACTACTGCTTTATTTTAAATAATTATTGGTATTATAATGCGTGGATATGAGATATAGACTGATATCTCTCAATATGTTACTTTATATAACATAATTTGTCTATAATTGAAAACACTAATTCACTATTGATAGAAAATTAGATTGTTTTGTTTCTTTTTCTGGCCATTATTTAACAATGAAGCAATAAATATCTTTGTTCAGCTGGTTGAGTATTATCTCAGTTTCTTATAAAAAATTTCTAGAGTTGTTTCAATATATGCAGTTATTTTAAAACATACTGCTTGTCTCCAAAAGCATATTTTATTTACTTATTTATTTTGGAGATGGAGTCTCATTCTGTCACCCAAACTGGAGTGCAGTGGCATGATCTCGGCTCACTCCAACCTCCGCCTCCCAGGTTCAAGTGATTCTCCTGCCTCAGCCTCCCAAGTAGCTGGGAGTACAGGTACCCACCACCATGCCCAGCTAATTTTTGTATTTTTAGTAGAGACAGGGTTTCACCATGTTGGCCAGGCTGGTCTCAAACCCCTGACCTCAGGTGATCCACCTGCCTTGGCCCCACAAAGTATTGGGATTACAGGCGTGATCACCACACCTGGCCTCACAAACATACTTTAATATTGCCACCAACTGCATAGATCCATTTTCCCATATGCTTTCTGATTTCTATAAAACTGGTGAGAAATATGACACTGATGTTTAAATCTATACTTTCATTCAATTAGTGATGTGACACTTTCATGTTGCATTGGTCCTTTGCATTTCTTCCTTTGAAAATTTCCTCTTTGTGTAAATTTATTTTTGGCTTCCTTTTCCCTTATTTGAAAGTGCTCTGTGTGTATAAAAAAATGCTAACATTTTTATGGCCATTGTCATATATATGAATATATTTTCTTCATTTTGCTGTGTGTAAACGTTGTGCATACAGGTTTTTTCCCCACTTCAGAAGTTGTTACATTTTTATGTAGTAAGAGTCTTTTCTCTTTTGGCTATTGAAATTTGTGTCATGCACAAGAACAGAAAATCAAAGACTGCATGTTCTCATTTATAGGCAGATGTTGAACAATGAGAACACATGGACATAGGACGGGGAGCGTCACACACTGGGGTCTGTTGGGGGGACTAGGGGAGGGACAGCAGGGGGTAGGGAGGTTGGGGAGGGATAACATGGGAAGAAATGCCAAATATAGGTGACGGGGGGGATGGAGGCAGCAAATCACATTGCCTTGTATGTACCTATGGGACAATCCTGCATGATCTGCACATGTACCCCAGAACCTAAAGTACAATAAAAAAATATATATATATAAATAAAAAATAAAATTAAAAAAAATTTATCTGTTTAAAAGAAAAAGAAATTTGTGTCATGGCTAGGAAGGCCTTTCTATTCCCATATGTATATATGCATGTACATATGTACATATATGTATACATGTATATGTTACCTTTTGTTGTAATTTCTTTTTTATAGATGTTAATATTTTAAACCCATTAGAAGTCCATTTTACATGATGTCTGATTGTTATATAGTATTGTTCTTGATTCAAATAGAGATAGTGTCAATAGGGGGTCATTCAGCAACTATTGAATTACAGGCAAACAGGTGCCAGAGATCATAAAAGAAGGAAATGAGAGACTCGTGTACCAAGGAGTTTTCAGTGGAAGAGAAGGGTTACACTTGGATAAACACATGAGGTTAACTGAGCCTTTAAGCTAGTCCTGGAAGTTAATTTATCAGGTTATTCACTTTTCTTTTCCTTTTTTTTTTTTTAAATATTTTATTGCACTTTAGGTTCTGGGGTACACGTGAAGAACATGCAGGATTGTTGCATAGGTACATACATGGCAATGTGGTTGGTTTGCTGCCTCCGTCCCCATCACCTATATCTGACAATTCTCCCCATGTTATCCTTCCCCAACTCCCTACTCCCTGCTGTCCCTCTCCTAGTCCCCCGCAACAGACCCCAGTGTGTTATGCTCCCCTCCCTGTGTCCAAGCGTTCTCATTGTTCAACATCCACCTATAAGTGAGAACATGTGATGTTTGATTTTCTGTTCTTGTGTCAGTTTACTGAGAATGATGGTTTCCAGGTTTATGCATGTCCCTACAAAGGACACGAACTCATCATTTTTTATGGTTGCATAGTATTCCATGGTGTATATGTGTCACATTTTCCCTGTCCATTCTATCATTGATGGGCATTTGGGTTGCTTCCAGGTCTTTGCTATTGTAAATAGTGCTGCAATGAACATATGTGTGCATGTGTCTTTATAATAGAACGATTTATAATCCTTTGGATATATACCCAGTAAAGGGATTGCTGGGTCAAATGGAATTTCTATTTCTAGGTCCTTGAGAAATTGCCACACTGTCTTCCACAATGGTTGAACTAATTTACACTCCCACCAACAGTATAAAAGTGTTCCAATTTCTCCACATCCTCTCCAACATCTATTGTCTCCAGATTTTTTAATGATCGCCATTCTAACTGGCATGAGATGGTATCTCAATGTGGTTTTGATTTGCATTTCTCTAATGACCAGTGATGATGAGCATTTTTTTCATATGTTTCTTGGCCTCATATATATCTTCTTTTGAAAAGAGTCTGTTCATATCCTTCACCCACTTTTGAATGGGTTTGTTCTTTCCTTGTAAATCTGTTTTAGTTCTTTGTAGATTCTGGATATTAGCCTTTTGTCATGTGGGTAGATTGTAAAAAATTTTTCGCATTATGTTGGTTGCTGGTTCATTTTAATGATTTTTTTTTTCTGTACAGAAGCTGTGGAGTTTGATTAGGTCCCATTTGTGTATTTTGGCTTTTGTTGCCAATGCTTTTGGTGTTTTGTTCATGAAGTCCTTGCCTATGCCTATGTCCTGAATGGTTTTGCCTAGATTTTCTTCTAGGGTTTTTATGGTGTTAGGTCTTATGTTTAAGCCTTTAATCCATCTGGAGTTAATTTTAGTGTAAAGTGTCAGGAAGGGATCCAGTTTCAGCTTTCTGCACATGGCTAGCCAGTTTTCCCAACACCATTTATTAAACAGGGAATCATTTCCCCATTGTTTATTTTTGTCAGATTTGTCAAAGAGCAGATATTTGTAGATGTGTGACATTGCCTCTGAGGCCTCTGCTCTGTTCCATTGGTCTATGTCTCTGTTTTGGTACCAGTACCATGCTGTTTTACCCACTGTTTACCACTACCATACTGTAGACTTGTAGTATAGTTTGAAGTCAGGTAGCATGATGCCTTCAGCTTTATTCTTTTTGCTTAGAATTGACTTGGCTATGCAGGCTCTCTTTTGGTTTCATATGAAGTTTAAGGTGTTTTTTTTCCAGTTCTGTGAAGAGGGTCATAGGTAGCTTCATGGGGATAGCATCGAATCTATAAATTGCTTTGGGCAGTATGGCCATTTTCACAATATTGATTCTTCCTAACCATGAGCCTGGAATGTTTTTTCATCTGTTTGTGTCCTCTCTTATTTCCTTGAGCTGTGTTTTGTAGTTCTTCTTGAAAAGGTCCTTTACATTCTTTGTTAGTTGTATTCCTAGGTATTTTATTCTCTTTGTAGCAATTGTGATTGGCAGTTTGTTCTTGATTTGGCTCTCTTTAAGTCTGTTATTGGTGTATAGGAATGCTTGTGATTTCTGCACATTGATTTTGCATCCTGAGACTTTGCTGAAGTTGCTTATCAGTTTAAGGAGATTTTGGGCTGAGACAATGGGGTCTTCTAAATATACAATCATGTCATCTGCAAATATAGACAATTTGACTTCCTCCTTTCCTAATTGAATACACTTTATTTCTTTTTCTTGCCTGATTGCTCTGGCTAGAACTTCCAATACTATACTGAATAGGAGTGGTGAGAGAGGGCATCCTTGTCTAGTGCCAGATTTCTAAGGGAATGCTCCAGTTTTTGCCCATTCAGTATGATATTGGCTGTGGATTTGTTGTAAATGCTTTTATTATTTTGAGATACATTCCATCGATAGCTAGGTTATTGAGAGTTTTTAGCATAAAGGGCTGTTGAATTTTGTCAGAGGCCTTCTCTGCATCTATTGAGATAATCACGTGGTTTTTCTCTTTGGTTCTGTTTATGTGGTGAATTACATTTATAGACTTGCATATGTTGAACCAGCCTTGCATCCCCAGAATGAACCCTACTTGATCATGATGGATAAGCTTTTTGATGTGCTATTGCATTCGGTGTGCCAGTATTTTATTGAAGATTTTGGCATCTATGTTCATCACGGATATTGGCCTGAAATTTTCTTTTCTTGTTGAGTCTGTGCTGGGTTTTGGTATCAGGATATGTCAGTCTCATAAAATGATTTGGGAAGGATTCCCTCTTTTTGGATTGTTTGGAAGAGTTTCAGAAGGGGTGGTAGCATCTCCTCTTTGTACGTCTGGTAGAATTGGGCTGTGAACCCATCTGGACTTGGGCTTTTTTTGCTTTGCAGGCTTTTAATTGCTGCCTCAAGTTCAGCCCTTGTTACTGGTCTATTAAGGGTTTCGACTTCTCCCTGGTTTAGGCTTGGGAGGATGCAAGTGTCCAGGAATTTATCAATTTCTTCCAGGTTTACTGGTTTATGAACATAGAGTTGTTTGTAGTAATCTCTGATGGTAGTTTGTATTTCTGTGGAATTGGTGGTGAAATCCCCTTTATCATTTTTTTTATTGCATCTATTTGATTCTTCTCTCTTTTCTTTTTTATTAATTTGGCTAGTGGTCTATTTTGTTGGTTGTCCAAAAAACAGCTCCTGGATTTATTAATTTTTGGATGGATTTTTTGTGTCTATCTCCTTCAGTTCTGCTCTGATCTTAGTTATTTCTTGTGTTCTACTGGCTTTTGAGTTTTTTTGATCTTGCTCCTCTAGCTCCTTCATTTTTGATGAAAGAGTGTCAATTTTAGATCTTTCTAAAATTGCATAGATCCTTTTACCATAATGTAATGCCTTTTTTTGTCTCTTTTGATCTTTGTTGGTTTAGAGTCTATTTAATCAGAGACTAAGATTGCAACTCCTGCTTTTATTTTGCTCTCCATTTGCTTGGTAAATCTTCCTCCATCCCTTTATTTTGAGCGTATGTGTATCCTCGCATGTGAGATGGGTTTCCTGGATACAGCACACTGCTGGGTTTTGACATTTTATCCAATTTGCCAGTCTGTGTCTTTTGATTGGGGCATTTAGTCTATTTACATTTAAGGTTAATATTGTTATGTGTGAATTTGATCCTTCCATTTTGATGCTAGCTGGTTGTTTTTCCCATTAGTTGATGCAGTTTCTTCATTGTGTCGATGCTCTTTACCATTTGGTACATTTTTGGAGTGGCTAGTATTAGTTGTTCCTTTCTGTGTTTAGTGCTTCTTTCAGGAACTCTTGTAAGGCAGGTTTGGTGGTGATAAAACCTCTGAGCAATTGCTTATTCATAAAGGATTTTATTTCTCCTTTGCTTATGAAGTTTAGTTTGGCTGGATATTAAATTCTAGGTTGAAAGTTCTTTTCTTTAAGGATGTTGAATATTGGCCCCCACTCTCTTGTGACTTGTAGGGTTTCTGCTAAGAGATCCACTGTGAGTCTGATGGACTTCTCTTTGCGGGTAACCCAACCTTTCTCTCTGGCTGCCCTTTGCATTTTCCTTCATTTCAACCCTGGTAATCCGACTATTATGTGCCTTGGTGTTGCTCTTCTTGAGAAATACCTTTGTGGTGTTCTCTGTATTTCCTGGACTTGAATATTGGCCTGACTTCCTAGATTGGGGAAGTTCTCCTGGATAGTATCCTGAAGAGTG